>JABCKH010008029.1:0-16266 GCA_018851285.1 Lyophyllum semitale | reverse complement strand
CGATTGTTTACGCAAGTTCAATGAAAATCTCGAGGGTTTCTGGTGTTCGAGCGGGACACGTGCCAACTGCACCTAACAATAGCCGCACACAAACGCGTCGCGCGGATACGGGCATCACACGCGTGGATCGAGTGATCAAACTCGAGACTTTCTGATCCTAGAAGAGGAGGCACGCCAGACGAGACATCCCTAGGGATCTCTTTCCTGACCTCTGCTCCCTCTTCTAGGTAAGTCCAGTTTGATCCTCCCTTTCAGGAGGATGTCAGATGGATCTCTTGCCTGACCTCTCCTCCATCTTCTAGTCACACCAGAACACTCGTGTCTTCTCAGTGTATAATAAATCGATCGCTTCACTCATTTTGAGACAACACCCCTATTGATTTTCTATGACAACTGGCTCACAATCCCCCTTCGATCTATCTATTACCGATGGACATCTCTCAGGACCCGGTGTTCAAGGAACCCAGGCTAAAGCGGGACCTTCTAACCCGGTTATCGGAACCACCCAAACGGGGATTGAGAACGAAGATCTCGAATTCAACGAGTCAATCGTTAGGAAGCAAGAAGATGTGGCTGGACAATTTCGAGATGGAAAAATCAGCAAAGGAGATGCCCTCATCGAAATCATGGAGTATTTCGGGACCGTCGAACCAGGAAAGTTTGAAGACGCAAAGAAATTTGCTATCAAAGAGTTTATATCCACCCTCGACTCTATCGAATCTCTCGCAAATGCAGCAAAGAGGCGCGGGAAGCGCGCAGAACGCGGCCTCACCTCAGGGAACCACACAACTCCCAAGGGCCATAATCCCGCTGCCAACGAGACCGTTGACAAAACCGTTGACGACCTCGTTGATACCATTTCAAAGCGAGGGAGACATGATGGCGAGTCAGATGACGATGCCGATCCTGAAAGAGAGGATGATGTGGGAGAAGGGAGAAAACGTAGGAAACTCACAGCATCTGACCTCCCGTGGCACAATCAAGAGGTCACTGCTAGAGAGAATGGACGACCCTCCTGCCAAGAGACACAGAAACTCCTCTACTTATATGAAAGAGATCCCAATTTCGTCAAGCGACACGTTATCATTTCCGGAATTGCACCATCCTCTGTTCCCGTCTCAGAATGGGACGCGATCATCCGAGGAACCTCCGTTAACCTTAACGCCGTCTTCAGCGGACTCCATCTCGTGGTCGCTCCTAAAGAGGACGTTGGACGCGTGGGATCTACTGAAATCAGATTTGCCCTCCCATCCCCATCTAAGCACATCGAAACCGCCAGCGACTGGACCATATCTTGGGACGAAACTGTTGAGGCCTACATCATCCCTTTTCCCCACCGCGCCGCCGAGCTTCGACAGTACGGATCATACATCCGATCACTGTTTTCGGCCAAGATTGCATCCTCACATTCAAAGATCATTTCTTTCGACATCGCAGTCCGGAATTTCGTCGGAGGAGGTCAGCGGTACCTCCTCACTGACTACCACGAGTTCACGCGCTTCGAATCTGCAATTATCGCGACCGACGGTGTCGAAGCCAATCGCGGGAGCAGAGGAAGCTCCAGATCGGGACAACGGACTCAGGCCCAACCACGCGATCGTAAGAACAACTCCAGATCCCAGATCTGTGATCGTTTCAACAGCGACACCCGTACTTGCCCCTTCGACGCCGATAAATGCTACTACCTACACACCTGCAAGAAGTGCGGAGGAACCGGGCACGGCGAGCCAAGCTGTCTCAAAACTGGACAGCATCCACGGGGCCAAGCCTAAATATCTGCGATACAATCTCTGGAACGATCACACTACTTTTTCCTTAACTACTGCTGAATGGACCTTAACTGCTAAACCCCTTCCGTCTCCTCCTCTTTCTGAGCTTGCCAACCCCATTGTCTCGAGAACTATTGCCGAGAACCCGTCACTTTTTGCTATTGTCACCCCCATCAAGGTTGATGTGTTCGAACGCCTTCTGTCGACACATCCGAATCAGCCTTTCGTCGCGTCCGTGTGTAGAGGTCTTCGTGAGGGTTTTTGGCCATGGGCCGATACCCATTACGGAGAATATCCACACACCGTCGACGAGTCTTTCCCCACGCCGAGGGACCCTGTCGAAGCCCAGTTCCTCCGTGACCAGCGCGACATCGAATTCGACAAGGGCCGTTTCTCTGCGCCTTTTGGAAAAGCCCTCAAAGGCGGCATGTATTCCATGCCTATCCACGGTGTCCCCAAACCTGGCTCGAACGACTTGCGGATGGTAACTGATCAGTCCTACGGGAAGTACTCACTCAACTCGATGATCCCTCGCGATAGGATACGCGGTTACCCTCTCGACAATCTCAGCCACCTCGGAAACATGCTCCTTTTCCTCCACGACACCCTCCCCGAAACCCCCCTTACCCTTTTTAAATCTGACGTCGCTGAAGCTTACCGCCTCATGCCAGTTCACCCATATTGGCAAATTAAACAGGTGAACACCATCGACGGAGAGCGTTCCATTGACCGCAACAACGCTTTCGGCGGGCGCGGATCTGGGTCGATCTGGATCGCTTTTATGAGCCTCGTCATTTGGTACGCCCGATTCGTCCGTCTCATCCACCTACTCCTCGACTATTCGGACGATTCTTTCGGGCCAAACGCTCACGATGACCTCACATTCTATCCACCGTACAACAAACTCCTCCCAACCAACCAGTGCAAACTCCTCCTCCTCTGGGACGAGCTCGGGATTCCCCACAAGGAACGAAAACAAATCTCCGGGTCACCTCTCACCATCATCGGCATCGAAGTGGATGCCAACGCCTTGACTTTCACCCTTCCAGAGCATCGCCGCCTTGATCTCCTCGAGGAAATCAAGAAGTTCACGACATACCGTAACCGAAAAAACCGCCGCTTCGCTCTCAAGATCTGGCAGCAGCTTTCTGGCTGGCTCAACTGGAGTTTCAATGTTTTCCCTTTACTCCGCCCCTCCCTTTGCAACGTCTACGAGAAGATCAGCGACCGCTCGTCACCCCAGGAGCTTCTCTGGGTTAATTCCGCCGTACGTCGAGACCTCGAGTGGGCGGCTGCTCACATGTCCGTGGCCACCGGTGTTCACCTCCTCAAAGCCACCGACTGGCCTCTCAATGACGCACACATGACCGTTTACTGTGATGCGTGCATGGAAGGCATGGCTTTCTGGTTCCCAACCCAGAAGCTTGCACACTATTGCCCAGTACCCGAAGCCCCACCAGTTGACCTAATTTTTTTCTATGAGTCTTTTTGTGTCGCGTGTGCGCTCCACGAGACGTCCCGATGGCCTAACGGACCCATTCGCATCGTCATCTTCACCGACAACGGTAACACCGTCGACATTTTCAACTCTCTGCACTGCCGACCACCATATAACCCCATTCTAAAATTTTCCGTCGACATCCTCATTGACTCCGATCACCAACTACGTGTCATCCACATCCCCGGCAAGTTGAACACCGTCGCTGACTGCCTCTCTCGTCGCCAGTTCGACCGCGCGAGGGCACTTGTCCCCGGTCTGGAGATTGACTGCAATTATCAACCCCCTCTTGAGCTGCTGGGGGCATGCAAAAAATGAATATCACCCCCGTGCGGTCTAGGCAGCCCTTAAGGGCAGCCTGGACTCTCGAGCGCCTTGTCCGTGAGCGAGCAATTGCACTCGGTCAGGCGATCAGCGACTCAACCGAGTCGAACTACAACTCCGCCCTCAACTCCTATCTAGAGTTCGTTCGTATTCACAACCTACCACTTGACCCCACCCCCGACACCCTCAGTTTTTTCACCGTTTTCATGTGCCACCACATCCAGCCTGCGTCCGTTGGTGTGTATTTATCTGGGATTTGCACACAACTTGTACCTTTCTTCCCCAATATCCGTGATCACCGCAACTCTGTACTCGTCACTCGCACTCTCCGCGGCTGCGCACGTCTCCGAGGCACCGCGACTTCACGCAAGCGTGCCCTGACCGTCGAGGACCTCGACCTCGTCTCCCGCCGCTATGCCCTTTCAACTGACCACGACGACAAATTATTCGTCGGCATGATCTACACTGGCTTCAACGGCCTCTCCCGTTTAGGTGAACTGACCTACCCCGACCAAGTCGCACTCCGGGACCCTCGCAAGCTTGTCAAGCGCATTTCTGTGCGCATTTTATCCCCATCGACGTACCACTTTTTCTTGCCAGGCCACAAGGCTGACAAGTTCTTTGAGGGGAATCTCGTCATCATCGATGGCAGCTTAACCGCGACGGACCCCTACACCCCATTTCTCGCCTATCTCACGTCCCGTGACCGCCTTTTCCCTTTCAGCTCCCCCCTCTGGCTTCGAAAAGATGGAACGGTGCCCACCCGGCACTTTTTCATCTCCCGCCTACGCCTGCTCTTTGACTCCTCCGTCGCAGGGCAATCTATGCGGGCCGGCGGGGCGACTGCTCTAGCCGCAAATGGGGTTGCACCATCCATCATCCAGGCCATCGGCCATTGGTCGTCCGAAACTTTCCGCGTGTACATCAGGAAGCATCCTGTCATGGTTCAGGCACTTCTATTCGCGCGTTCCTCGCGCGGCGTTACCACCTACACTCACGATTAGCCCCTTTCTCGCTCGCCATCTTTAATAATTGACACTGTTACTTCCGCCCCCTTTTCCTGTCTCTCTCTACAGACTTGCCATCCTCCCCTGATTTGGACCACTGCCACCCAGCTACGTACTATTCTCTCTCTCGTTTCCGGACCATTCCTCCTCCTTATTTACTTCACAAACAATTTTCTTATGCTTGGACTTTTGTTTTATTTCCACTATTTTCTTTCCAACTTTATCCTTGTATCGCTCCTCATATCGTTCCTCATCTTTTAGGTCTTCATAGCCTTACCTCGATACAAAATACATCTCAAATTGAGCGCCTGGCTGACTAAACAGTCGCCGGCGCTCGCATCCTATTCTATTTCTCTGTCCCACGTCAGCTCTCAAGTACCCGGAATTTCATTGATCGAGTTTAAACGATTGTTTACGCAAGTTCAATGAAAATCTCGAGGGTTTCTGGTGTTCGAGCGGGACACGTGCCAACTGCACCTAACAATAGCCGCACACAAACGCGTCGCGCGGATACGGGCATCACACGCGTGGATCGAGTGATCAAACTCGAGACTTTCTGATCCTAGAAGAGGAGGCACGCCAGACGAGACATCCCTAGGGATCTCTTTCCTGACCTCTGCTCCCTCTTCTAGGTAAGTCCAGTTTGATCCTCCCTTTCAGGAGGATGTCAGATGGATCTCTTGCCTGACCTCTCCTCCATCTTCTAGTCACACCAGAACACTCGTGTCTTCTCAGTGCCCGCCCACCCGCATTCCTAATTATTTGCTATGTACAGGTCGAGGGCCACCACATATAGCAGCCGACAGTTATTCCAACTCGATCCATGCTCTAGCTATTGACTTTCTTTGTGGACCGCTACGAGCAAGGAGAGCGATTACATAGTAACCGTATTTCTTCTCGTCTACAGCTTAGCCTTACCTCGATACAAAATACATCTCAAATTGAGCGCCTGGCTGACTAAACAGTCGCCGGCGCTCGCATCCTATTCTATTTCTCTGTCCCACGTCAGCTCTCAAGTACCCGGAATTTCATTGATCAGTGCATTAATGCCGGATTTATTACTAATATATTCACTATATATTCTTCTTAAAATCGGCGGATATATAAGCAAATGCCCGCAGTGCCGCCGCCAGGCTTTTCGACACTCCAGTTGCTGCTCAAATGTGTGGAATGTGCCTTTATGCTTGCAATGCAGAGGTCTAAAACCACGCAGCAGGCCCGGAATGTATATTATATGTTTATATTATTTCGTCAGTAGTCCCGTTAACGTCCATACTTAGTACCAAATACCCAGCTGCGAGAGTCGGGTCGAAACACATCCAGAAAACGATCGAAGTCTAGATGCTATTAGATGATTCAGTAGGTAGTATGCATGCCGCCTTTATTCTGGATTCGGGAACAAGCTGTTATTCATCGCCTCCTCCCAAGCACTTTGACTAGTGCGTGCTTTACGACGCTCACCGCCTTCTCCGTTTCCTTCTTCGTCAGCGCACTAGTCAAAGCCAACCGGATGCTCGGCCGCGCCTCGACAGTCTCCTGGCCCCTCAGCCTCTTCGCCTTCGTGATCATCACGCCCTGCGCCAGCGCCTCCTCCACGACGTCCTGCAGGATCCTCTCCTCGCTCTCAAGGTCCCAGTCCCAGGTGGCGGCGTCACGAGGTAGAGGCGAAGATGGGTTCGAGGGCTTCGGAGAGGGCATGAGGGCGGCGCTAGCGGGGTGCAGCGAGGTGGTGGGTGCGGCTCGGATGGAGATGTGGATAATGGGGGAGGCGGGGTGGGATGGGACGGTGATGCAATCTACGCGGTCGAGGATGGCGCGGGCGGCGCGAATGTTTTCTTGGAGGGCGGTGAGGATGGAGGGTGTCGAACGGAGGATGTTGATGGCCTCAGAGCCGCTGACTGCTAGCAAGGCGGGCATGGAGGCAGAGAAGACGAAGGAGGTGCCGTTGATGCGCTAGCGTGTCGTTGTGAGTTGCTATGCGAAATTGTGATAGTTTAATGCGTGTACCTGATGGTCGATGACGGTCTGGGACCCCGCACAGAAACCACCTGAAGAGCCGAGGCCGACCGCGACTGAAGCGACAAGCATGTCAACTTTCTCAGCCTGAAAGACCAAGTTAATTGGTGGTTCCAACAGCTGGCTGGAATAGACTTACCGGGACATTGTATAATTCGGTAAGTCCGCGTCCTGTTCGCCCGACGGTGCCAAATGAAAAGCTCTCGTCCAAAAGCAACCGGTATTTGTGCTTGTGCTTGATCTCGACCTGTACAGGTATATAAGGCTTAAGTTGAATAAATTGGGGGTGGAACGAACCAGCTTTGGTAGGTCAACCATTGCACCATCCCTCTCGAAGATGCCTTCGGTGATGATGAAGCGTCTGGTCAACGGCCCTCTCCTCTTCCTTCTCTCTTTCTCCACACCATCCAACACTTCCTCAAGACTCTTCAGGTCGTTGTGATCAAACCAACGGACCGTCGACCGCGAAATCTGAATGCCCTTGTGTATGGCAAAGCTGACACCACGGTCCGCCACGATAATGTCGCCACGCTTGCAAAAGGCCGGGATGACGGAGGATATCGTAGCGAAGCCTTGAGAGTACAATATGGCAGCTTCTGTACCCAAAAAGTCGGCAATGTCGCGTTCCAAATCCATGTGAACGTCTAGAAAAAACTTCTACATCAGTCGCGTGATAGGGTCATAAAACGCATATGTTGACGCACCAAGGGTACCATAGAAGCCAGGAGGACCACAACTTCCGAGACCGTATTTCCTGAGGGTTTCTACCGCCCGTTGCTTGATGTGTTCATTACCAGCAAGGCCTGTGAAGTTGAAACTGGCGAAATTGGTCGCTGTCTTCCCAGTACTGAGGACCTTCGGCTTGGGGCCGTTCGGGCCAACGACGACGGGGACTGCGGCAAGCTCTGCCTGCTCGTTCACAGACAGCGGTTGACCTAGGGGCTCCGGAATCCACTCATCGACCA
This sequence comes from Lyophyllum semitale, assembly GCA_018851285.1. Lineage (NCBI taxonomy): Eukaryota > Fungi > Basidiomycota > Agaricomycetes > Agaricales > Lyophyllaceae > Lyophyllum > Lyophyllum semitale. The sequence continues at coordinate 8,687 of JABCKH010008029.1, read as the reverse complement.
GCTCATCGATTTCCTAAAACGAACCACAGTAAGGTGATGTGTACTTGAACGGGCATAAACCTCAACATACCTTGCCACTGAACTGAATGAAATGCTTTCCTGTCCTATCCGCCCTCGTTCGCGATTGCAGTAGTGTTCGAATAGCGAAAATGATCAAGATAACTTCAAGGAGAGTCCTTCCGGGATCGTTCTGGTGAGAGCTCCTGACATAACGCTGTATGACCGCCGAGCCTGGCAGTTTGTTGAAGGCAAATTCTAGGGATGAGAGAGAGTCTGCCATGATGGCGAAGAGGGGCTCGAGGGTTGTCGTGGCGTTCGCCATAATGTTGTTGCTTTGCGGCCACGGTGGTCAAGTCTGCGTCAACTTCACTCTACTTTACTCTTTATGTAAGATTTCGTAATCAAAATCCGGGAACTAATGCGTTTGACGTTCAAGCTTCAAGCTTAAAGGTGCGTTGCACAAGCGCAGACAAGCGCTAAAGACAATTTTATGACTACATGTCAAAAAAAGACGAGACCACCGCCTAGTATGCGCCTAAGTAATCTTGAATTTAGGCGCGGTATTGGGCCATGGGCAGATTGTGAGCGTGGTCGGTTTCCGCCCGATCCCCGATATACACCTTGTACTATTGAGAAGGCTAAGCCTATCAATACAGAGAGAGCAAGAAGTTCATTAGTGTGTGTATGTCTGGTGTCAATGGGCTCAAAAATCGTGAAATGGTCGTAAGGGAAATAGCAAGTACATACATACGACAAAGAGGAGAAACAAGAAGGATGCCACCGAACTCCGTCCTATATACAAAGCACGCATGATTAGTAGTTTGAGTTTGCCAATATAAAAAACGAAGTCGACCGTCAGTGGAAGCAAGAAAATCATTATCTGTCACTATCCAGGTATTTTGAAGAAGCTCAGACGCGAGAGAGGACTTGAAGTAGCGGTCCCATGGGCTAGCCCACCGCAAAAGTCATTCACGCCTTCTCCTTCTTCTCACCATCAAAGAACGCAACGAGCTGACCGATAGGCACCTTCCCCACCGGCTTCGGCATCGCGATCTTCGCCCCCTCCTTATCCTGCCTCCTCAGCACCAACGGATCCACAAACTTCCCCGTCGGGAAACTATTCTCCGGGCCGGGGCCCCCCGACACGAGGCGGTCAGTCGACTGTGAGCGCAAGCGGGGCTTGAGCGGTGTGACAGGGGCCTGCTGTGGCTGGAGGTTCGAGAAACCGTACGTCGACTGCGCCCGGATCCTGCGGTTCGACGAAGGCGAGGGCGAGGACCCGTTCGCGGCATTGTTGAACCTCGCCGCAGCGGACTTGCCAATCGTCTCGTCCTGGAAGTCGTTCTCGTCCTGGTCATCGTCGAGGGCGCCCGGGGAGGTTGAGAAGTAGGCTGTGCCGGTGGGCGGCCGTGGGGAGGGGCGCCGCTCGAAGTCGGGCGGAGAGACGATGGGTTCGCCAAGCGCGACGGTGTAGCGTTTCCGGGGTGTCGGGCTGACGCTGGACGGGCGAGGGGAGGGGTACTTGGGTGGAGGGAGGCCCTGTGTGGAGGGGCTTACGGCACGCGCTGCTTGGGGAGAGGACCCGCGGGTGCTCGCCGGGATGGAAGATGTGGAGGCGGTAGATCGTGAGGAGATCCCGAGGCCGAGTCCAACGCCAGATAGGCCCGCGACGGAGAGGGGACGGGTCCGCGTTGCCGACGTGATGGACGACGGCGGGGAACTGGTTGGGGAGAAGGCACCTTGCGCGAGGAGAGTGGAATCAGGTGGGGTGACGTAATCGCCCGTAGGGTAGGGCAACCGTGTACCAGAAGATTTAGAACCCGCCATCGGTGGACTCGTGGATTCACGAGCCGTGGCGGAGACGAGGCGAGAGTGACGGGGCGTCGAGACTGGCGACGTCGAGGCTACGTCGGGATTGGGGTTGGGGTTGGGGTCGGAATGGTCATGCACGACCACACTTGACGCGGTCCGCGGTGCAACGGAAATCTGCACCAGCTCCCGAGATGGCCCAGAAGAGAGATTGGAAGGGGATGTAGCTAGTTTTGCCATTTCACGACCGAGTTCGCCAACACGGCCCTGAAGTTCTGAAATGCCGTCCTTCATGTCCTGGATATCATGCACAACCGACGACGGGAGATTATCTCGTGAAGCCTCTTGGACAGAGGCCTTCTCTGCTGTTTCCTCCTTCTCCTTCTCTTTTTCTTTCTCCTTGTCCACCAGCCATCGCTCGACATCGCTCATCCGTTCCTCCAGAGCACGCACATGCCCGACTGTCCATTTCTCAAGCTTCTCAAATCTTTTCGCGATGGTGAGGAGAGTCGCGGGTACGTCCAGCGTGCCTTGCGGATTAAACTGAGCGTAGAGGAGTGGGGCCTCTCTTGAGGGTGATGACGACACCGCATCGCTTGAGCGCATGGGCGAGGGCGTCAAGTTCGGTGGTAAATTAGACAAATTGGGACGTGATGGGGTCGGAGAGGAAGGAGATGCTGGTACCGGTTTGCGATGAGACGGCGCATGCGGGATATTGAGGTTCATGAAAGCAGGATCGGTGTATTTCTCCTGAGCGTTGGCGGGCCATTCCTTCTCCATCTCCTGTTCTTTCTCTTTTCCTTTTCCCTTCTTGTCCTTCTCTCGAGCCTTAGCCTCCTGTATGACCTGCTGAGCTGGTGTGAGAGGGTCCTTCTCCTTTGTTGGTGTCAGCTTATTTTTGGCCGTCGTCCACCAGTTTGTGCCCTCCTTCTGCGAGTTCGAGGGTGAAGGAGGGTTCGGCGTGGTCTGCGAGCGAGAAGGGGGTGGTGGTAGGCTCCTTGTGCTCCCCATCATAGCCAGGACGCGTTCCTCGACCAACTTCCGTTCTGTGGCCTCCCTCGTCAAGATCCGTTCTGCCTCACGCCTGCTTTTATCTCTCTCGCGTTCTGCCTCCGCCTCTAGCTCTGCATCGGTGGGCATGGATCCTGGAGATCGCGGTGCAATGCCCCCGAGAAAAGACCCGACCCGCTGGGTGAAGCTTGCAGCAAGCTGTGAGACGGATGAAGAAGGCGAAGGCGATCGCTCCGGCCACCTCCTTCTGTCGTGAAAGTCCTCGTCATCCTCGTCATCCTCGTCTGAAACGTCGTCGGGGTCGATACCAGTGAACGTGTCGGGAACAAACCCATTCCGCAGTGGTGATGGTGGCCGTCCTGACTGTGGACGATATCCCTCAGGCTGCACAAATTATTGTTTCCTTAGTTATAATTAGATGAAATCATAAAGAAAGATCACGAACTGCGTTAAGAGAAGAATTAGAGGCTGGCGAAGTCATTCTCCTCTGCTGCTTCTGCGTTGGGCCCGCAGATGGTGGTTGAAGGTTGTTCTGGCTGAGCGAGTTGGTCGAGCGGTGCGACGGCGAATGGGCCATGATCCCCAGCAGAGCTCCTCGCCCGCAATTCCCTTGCGATTTCTCTCCTGCTTGTGTGTTGGAAACACCCCCAAGTCTCGTGACCTAGAATGGATTGGTGCGCGGAGTTTAAATCTTTGGGAGAAGGGTGGTACGATACGAGTACGACAAGACTGCAATTCACCTGGATTAGGGTAACGGTTCTTCCAGTACTTACGGGGCGCCCATGAACTCGTCATACCATCCAGTTCGGAACGACGAGCATGCACCGCTACAATGACCGTATCAACTTGAAGGCAGAAGCCTGAAATTGGTGCGATTCTTTTCATATTGTACATAACCCTCGCTCTGTCAAATCACCCCACAGTGAGAAGGGCCACTCTACGTATACTTAGACGCAACGGCAGGTAATATGACCGATAACTTTGGAGCTTCCCTTTTACTTTCTTCGCAGTCTGATGTTCGTATTCATCCTGTAAGACTCTCCGTAGCACCTTTCCGGTAGGCGACTTCGGGATCTGAGCATCATCGTCAGTGTTATGCGTGCGTTGAGAGAAGATCAAATAAGAAAACCCACCTCCTTCACGACTTCGATTCCTCCACGCAACCACTTGTATTTGCTAAGGTTTTCTTGATGCCAGGTCTCCAACACCTTGATAGTAGCCGTCGCGCCGAGCTTCTTGCCAGCTTCGCTTAGCACGACCCATGCGCGGGGAACCTTCTCATCAGACGTGCGTCCGCCGCTGACACCAGCGACCGTGGCGTCGGTTATGAGTTGCTGTGGTTCAGCTAGCAGTACATTCTCGATTTCCAATGGCGAAACTTGGATGCCAGAAACCTTCAGCGTATCCTGCGTACCGGGACATCAGATGAGATGAGGCGCTAATGCAATGTTTGCACTGACCTTCGCTCTGTCTGTGAAGCTGGACCGATGTGGATGAGACAATCAGCACTAGTAAATTACCATCGACCGAAGGACGGCTTCCTTACAAGAAGTATCCTTCTCCGTCAACTCTGAAGATGTCCCCTGTATGCAGCCACCCATCTACGAAGGTCTCCTGGGTAGCCTTCTCATTGTTCCAGTAACCACTGGTGACGTTCCCGCCTCTAAGATACAGTTCGCCAACCTCATTTACGTCGGCCTCCGTTCCGTCGTCGCGCACGACCCACCCCTCCATGCCTGGAAAGAGCACACCCGCGGATCCTGGTACCTCCTTGAGTCGTCCATTGAGCATCCCGGCGATGGGCTGGAAAAGGGCGGCAACCGTCTGAGGAATATCGCCATGTTTGAGCGACCGCATTTCGTCGAGACTGAATATGAGGGCTCACCGTTTCAGACATGCCATAACCTGGTCGAACGATTGTGTTAGCAATAATAATTACGAGTTGAAGAGGATACAGACCTTCCGTCAATGCGACATCTTGAGACACCAGTTTCATCAGTTTCGTTGCTAGTTCCTGGGGCAGGTGTGCAGCGGCGCACGAAATCGACAGGACGGAACTCAAGTCGATTTTCTCGATACCGGGATGGTTCACAAGTTGGTGCACAATCGAAGGGATTAAATTTAGGGACGTGATACGATACCTTTGAGTCTAAAAGTGTCAGCGACCATAAGTTTTCTGCAGGCAGAGGACATACTTTGGAATTAGTTCCAGCGCGAGCTTGAGATCCCATTTTGAAAGAACAACGTGGGTCGTACGAGAAAGGAAGGCGCGGAAAGAATACGCATGCAGACCATACGAGTGATGAAGAGGCAGAAATGCAAGACCTACTGGAATGCCTTCTGGCGTCTTGGACGGTGGAGGCTATCATATTTTAAACTGAGCAATAGGTCAGGCGATGCAAGGCTAGTAGGAGCTCACCGTAAACACTTCTTTTACCCCAGTTCCAATCACAATAAATTGTCCGAGGCAGAAGATCAAGTTCCCGTGCGAAATTATGACCGCTGAAGGTAAGGTAGACAGATTCAATGAGAGTTGAGGCAACTTCCTGTGGCTACAGACCTTTCGGAAGTCCACTTGTTCCACTAGAGAAAACCAAATAGGCAAGAGTGTCCTTCGTAGCGTGGCGGGGCTCGAGTATAGCTATCTTGCGGCTTTCAGCAGCTTCGACCATGTCGGAAAAACTCTTTCTTCCCATCACATTGCCCTCAAGGACATAGATTTTTCCAGAGGGTATCCCGGCCTTCTTCGCAACAGGAAGCGCCAGTGGAAGAAGCCGAGGTTCAACGAACAGCCTGGTTGCTTTAGATAGTTCGAGAGCGTGTTTAAGCTCGAATGGAGTGGAGTAGGAGGAGATCAAGGCGAACGGAGTCGTGATGGCCAGGAGAGAGTGCATTAACGTGATGTAGTCCTAATGTAGTTGACAAGTTAGGCCCTTCGTCATCTATCTCAACCGAACTGACTTACCATGCAATTGGAGCTGATGATCCCCACCATTTCACCGTCCTCACCTCGAAGACCGAGGCCGCCGTCAGAAACAGGACCGCCCAGCGCCGTGGCCCCGACCCGTACGCGCTCAACAAATTGTCGAAAGCTTCTCCTCTTCCCGGTCTTGGCGTCGATTAGCAACGTATAGTCAGGCCACTCTGCCTGGTCGGGGCGGTTGAAGAATAGGTGGTGCACATTGCACTCTGGATACGACGGGACCACGGGGTAAGGAGATTTGAGATACATAGCGTTTACGAGGGATCCCTAGCGTTCGAGGGCATGTCAAGTGGCGACTTATAGCTGGAAACCCAGTCCGCAATTTAGATTGCCAGTTGACGGAACGCTACACCCGCTATAATTGCGGCTATATGACTCCGACGACCGGCCTCAGCCGGCTGCTTCCCTGGGACGTTCAGTCGATTAGTAAGTAGGTGCGCAGCTGTACTGACTTTAATATGACTATACTTACTTTCGCCCTCTTTCAGCGGTTGGCCATTGTCAATTAGACCGGTGACTGTCCCCTCTATGAGCAAGGTTATATCGAGTGTTCTCATATAACGAATGGTAACGAGTCTAATTGTCAATGCTGTGATGATAAAATAGCCTCGCCTCCTGGAGGTCGCTGAGGGGAGTCGATTACCAAAAGATTCCGCTCCACTACCGCTGAAATGATCCCGTTCATGCACGTCTATGTCGTCGCTGATCTCTCCGTCTTGTCTCTCACAGAGGCCGAAGGGCATATGTGTGGCTAAATGTTCCTATGCCGCCATTGTCGACGGAAATCTTACCCAGAACGAAAGATATACCCTACAGGTCCAAAGGAGCCTGGATTAATGCACCGTAGCGCGAACATAATCCAGTCCGACATCTCCTCAACCACTACAGGCTGCTTGGTGGGACGCGGGGTCCCTCGACTGAACGATACTTCTAGTAACGGTCGAATCCCAGTTCACCCGCATGGCCTGTTACATCCTGTCCGTTGTGTCTGTTCTTAGTATATTACCCACATAGCTTCCTGCGTACCCAAGCAGTAAAACACAGAATACAGGGTTTGTTCAAGTCAGCTTTTTCTTTATGAGTATAAGCCAATCAACGTGAACAACATGCCCCCGCTCCCGGCGAAGGTAAATCAAATATAGGCAAGCACCAGCCACAACTGCTCCGAAGCTAAGGGCTGCTGTGTATTTGAACTCGGAAGGTCGGCTGGAAATCATAGGATTTAAGCGCCTGACATAATTCACGAAGATAAGTGCTCACGAAAGAATAATAACCATAACATATTTGAACAGGTCTAGGACATTTTGCAACGAATATTGTAACCCGTTAAGGGTATTACGCCGCGGATGATCAGCGAGTGTCTGTTGCAGGAGTTTGAGCTGACAGAGGTCAAACGACCACAGCCCGATGCGTGATGCAGCCATTCCACCGAACAAAAGGCCTTGGTTCCATGCAGGCGCTTTGACGCCCTGCTGCGAGCCGACGTAGAAGGAAATTACGACCGGCACGAGGAATAAAACTTCGGACCTTGGGTCTCATTTAAAAAACGCACAATTGATGTGTGTTGGAGGATGTTTGCTTACCAGATACTCCAACTTCCTGCCCTCGTCAGGCCGATTCTCCTTTCAAGGAGAGGCATGATGGCAGTCCCAGCAAGACCCGTACAAACTGCAACTCCCCTCATACCGGAAATGAGGCCGTCAGAGTATGTGTTCGTCTTAAGCCATGAGATCATGCTTCCGTCGAAACTGAGGGTCGTGAAATATAATAAAGAGATGGCCAACGAGGTCGGGAAGACGGGAGTGCGAATGAATAATCCCCAGTCGCGATATGATATTTTAGCCCAGTCCATAAGTGACTGGAGCGAGAATATCCGTGACGGCGAAGGATTGTTAGGCTCTGCATCTTGATGTTCGCGATGCTGATTGGTAGAGAGGACTGGAAAACGTCTCCAGACGATGTTGATCCAGAGAAACTCAAAGCCTAGGCCACCGAGCGCGATACCACCAAGCACGAAAGCTGTGCGGATATTTCCAATCGTACTTGTCAAAAGACCTGCAAACAGAGGTGCTAGGAGCTTGCACCCCAGATCAATTCTTCTCATCCAAAGGTTGAGGCGCGTCAGACGCGCATCTGAGCCAGCAGCGATTGTCGTGACCCAGTCTCGCTCGATAGCCACAGACATGGCAATATCCGATAATTTCATGATGCAGCTCGATAGTACGATGAGAGTAAACATAATCCAGACAACGGGGTGCCCTCCTTGCTTGATATGTTGACTTATGAGTTTCGCTTCGGTGGAATGTTTCGTGAGGAGCACGAGCAGGAAGGCATAGAGGCTTGTGACGGCAAGTTTTGCGATGACAATGTTGATACGGATGACTTTTAGTCGGGATGGATGATCGACCAGGGATCCCACGTTGCCGCCAAACAACACTCCAGCCAAGGTGCTGAAGAAGCCATAAAGTGCCGATGGGAGGAGGGATGAGGGGAAAAGGTCGATGAGGAAAATGTAGCTGGCGAATTCGGCGGTTCGCTGCGACCATGTTACGGAGAAGTGCTGGGCAGCGAGGGAGAAGAGGGCGATGCGGTCGATGTGGGCATCGTTGGATTGTGAGGGTGGGATTTCCGTATCGTCCAGCCTTTCTTCGGGAATTGTGCTGTCCATAGGGTGTCTGCTAAAACAGCTTACGACCATACGACATTTGACGATGATACGACATATCGTGGAATTTTCAGAACCACATACTTACGTAATCGTTAGCGGCGCAAGCGCCAGTCCCCGACTCAGTGACCACGTGCATGTTGCACCAGTATTTATTTTAATCAATTACAAAAGAAATGCTATTTTTTTACTCGGTCTCCATCGGGACTGGAAGGGCTT
>JABCKH010008027.1:0-16352 GCA_018851285.1 Lyophyllum semitale | reverse complement strand
AAGAGAATCCATCAAGTTCTCGCCGAGTTCTATACCTTTCAAGTTTCACCCTATATCATATAGGCCATTTGGCAGGGATTGCATGAGTTTACCACATTGGATGTTTCCTGGGGGCATGCTCATGGATTCTATGCATAAATACACTATGAAATATGGTATTCAGAATGTCAGATCTATGAGACTTGGGTTGTGTGCGATGTAATTGTACTGTATCAGGGCGAGCGTCACGCGTCGCGCATCACGCACGTGTGACCTGATGTCACACTAACCGGGGATTGCCCACCCCCACGTATAGGCATAGTCCCGCCGCCGGATACTGGGGCCCAAGTTCTCTGCCATATCGCACTTTATCTTATAGAGAGGTTCCGGGAAATGTTGGGAAAATGGCTGGAATTAGCGCTGAACGATTAAGCGTGGATGAATATGAGTTGAGTCGCAACGAGTAGAGCAGCGGGGATCAAGTCAGTCACGACGTCACGAAATATCTCAGACAAGTTTAAATATTATACATTGAGTGAACTAAATAAATAAAATAAAAAGTAAATAAATAAACCACCAAAAAAGGAAGGGTGGTAACCGCTCCCTGAATGGTCACCGCTAGTTCAAAAGTTAGGTCAAAGTAACTACAACACAAACGGACGACTGAAAGAAAACAGAGCTAAGAACAAAACTGACCTTCATCACCTCAGCCCAGGCGGGTGTTCATACACATGATCTCGATGCTTGCTTTCGCCTATTTCAACTTGCGAGGAGTGGCGACGACTATGGATACGACTATCGTAGGTGGCTTCCTCGTGCCCATGGCTTCCCGACCGTGACATGATATACTCACTCTTACTGCCAGCCTCCTCGTCAAGTTCTGCTTGCAATTCGGAGGGAAGCATAACAGCTCGGTCAATAGCGACTGGGAGGATGCGGTGACGTCCTGCAATCATAAGCAGGACAATAATGAATTTGGATAACGATTTGAATTCCCCAGAGAGAGAAAAGTTGTTCTACGACAACAAATTAGAAGTGGACGGGCATGCTCATCATCTGGCAGCTCACATTTGGGGTGCCAAGGCTCAATCCGACGGTGCCGTATGCAGACACGACTTCAAATACTGGGGTAGCTTTAGAAGGATATTCAAAAGCATCTGTGCAAAATAACTTACTAACAGTGAATATATTGAACCAAGCCGCAACAGCAGGATTGTCGAGATGATGACGCTAAGGAGGAGTTTAGAATGATTCACGGTTACGAAAGGGATGAGATAAAACCTCGATTATGCAGATCAAGAACACTGCCGTGCAAAGCCACCACATATCTCTATCCATTAGATATCGTGGAACCGAGTCTGAGAACGTGACCTACCAATTGCCAGCTGTTTTCGTATATGCATTGCGAGATAATGGCCCCAGCCTTTTACTCTGTGACCCTTAGCCTCAAAATCCTCGTATCCAGGACTGTCGTGTACCGGAAAGATTCCCAAGGATTGCTCTTCATATACATTCGTGGAGCGTATACTGACGCAGAACGTAAGCAGCGATTGCGTGAAAAGTTGGTCACTAACCTCATCGCAATGGGGTCTGGGTGGCCACATTGAGCGAGTTGCAACGGGCTGGTGAATTCGATACTCACAGACACTAATGTACATCATGATCACGTATAGAAATCTGCGTCGTAACATGTGTCATTGAGTGGTACAGAGCAATCGGACAGAGCGACACACTTGACGCCAGCAGCAATTGCAGCCAGCCCCACTATCGTAAATCCAGCGGACCGGACAGCAAGACCCTGCAAAAGCCCCGCGACAAATCTTGTGCCAAGCGGGATTGATTCTATTGCAGGGTTGCCGATATCCAAGATCATGAAGAAGAACCAATCGGTGACACTATAACGTGAGTTGGCTAGAGACAAGTGGTAGGAATCTGGAGCGCGCACGTAAATCCAACCACAACTGTCAGGAGAAACCACGTTTGGTAAGAGGGAAAGAGGAAAATATAACATCGTCTTGGGTGGTCCAAAAGGAAGCGAAAAGTTTCGTTGGCCCGGGACATTTTTGAGACGAACTTGGACAATACCCATCTGTTAATGGCAATTAATATAGCCGTCGATGCGTCAACCTTAGTACTTACATAGTAAAACGTAAGCTGTATTTGATGACATTGTAAGAAATGAAGACATCGGTGGGACAAGCTTAAGGCGCTCACAACACGGGCTATCGAACACGCGGCGTCAGCTATGGCTCAGCCACAATTCTAGGAACTCACATAAGCTGTGTTTCCAGCAAGGATCAGGTAACCTATAATGAATAGCATAGGATACGCCGTTTGGAACGGAACCAATGACACATCGACAAGCGACATTCCCGTGTTCGCGTACGCTGAAGCGACTTGATAAACTGAGAACCTGTAGAAGGGCTTGTAAACAGACCAGCTAGGCAGTTCACAACACAAACCAAATGGTTGACACAGGGCGTATCTCAGCTGGCTCGACAAAATTGTGATGCCATCTAGGCGCGGAGATGGTTGGGGCAATGATAATAAAACCCACCATTTGCGAGATAAGCTGATACTACAAGGAGGGATCAACCAATCTGATAAAAGGAAGCCAAGGCGATAGACGAACCCCGGCAATGATCCAGAGTAGAGCGTTTAATGCGCGATACTCCACGCCCCCAAGTTCCTCCATCTCTTCACGCGTTAGATGCTGGAAGGCAGAGTTACGACCAACAACCACATCGAAAGACACATATGACATCGCCTTTGAGCGAGGTGGTTCCTCCCTTGTGTGCGAGACCAGGGGTGGGATGGTAACCATTCTCGTGACCCTCCGCCCGAATTTTGGGCAGAAGCGGGAAACGAGATTAGCAATGATAGTGAATGGCAGCAGAAATCCTCCGAATCCACGGTTTTCGGGCTCTTCTAACTGGCGTGTTCGATTACTGAATACAGGTGGATGTCGGAGCAGAGATGTCTGGCGGCTATAAATTGATCCTGATATACAATGAGATATGGGGCTCGCTACAGCACGAACAGCTCACCGTGGTTGGTGGTGGGCAGTGTAGGTTCTGGTTCTGGATTCTCCATCTCCGTCTCGTCCGCCGCCTCTTTTCTTACTAGTCTACCGCGGAGTCGTGGCACGTCGGGAGCAAATGTGACGGTTTGTGTGCGTGTGAATTTCCTGAAGTGCCCAGGAGACCATGAAGCGGACCGCATAGGTTTATCTTGCATTGCGTCTGACCGAGGGAGACCTGTCAGAGGAGGGAGTAAACACTGAAGAAACCGACAATAGTAAGGATACGTACTTCCGATCGGTAGGGGGCGCACCCCAGGATCGGATAGTCGACGATGATGGCTAAATGGAAGGGGTCAGCAGTGCAACAAGAAAAAGTTATTTGCGACAACTTACGGCCTTTTGCCCTTCCCCTTATTGGTCCATCGTGACTTTGCTTGTGGACTGTTTGGGGACGACGGAGGAAATGTGCGGTGGCCAGGTTGAGTAGTGGGTGCTTTAGGCGAAGAAAAACCGCTCGGGTTGATACGTTTTGGCTCATCGTCTATCTTTCTGATCATGTCTGGCCGCAACCTCTGAATGATGCCCTCCTTCTCGTCCCCGGCTCGGTATCTCTCCGCGTCCTTCCTCTGCGCGTTTGCTTTCAGGACATCTCGGAATTTAATTGCAAAGTAGTGTCTTCGTTGACTAGATTTCAGCATTCGTCATATGCAGGATTTTCGCTGCCTTACCTCCTTATGAGGACCACAATCCACGAAACAAAAATCTGCGCGAACTTGAGAGCTCTGTTGGCTAGGCAAGGAGATAATGACGTACCGGGCAACCGATCCACATCAGAAAGAATATGATGACTTGCTGAAACGGAGTGAGGGAACTCATATTGATTGTAACGAGCCCACAGACTGTCATTGCGCTAACGCAATTGTAGAGGCAATCGATAAATGCGATGTGATATCTGCCGTTGCTTGCATAAAATATGCTGGAGAAGATGAGAGGTGTGAACACGCTAAGATACCTCTCGTTAATCCAGAACTGGATGAGTAGTAGAGTAAATAACACCCACTAATACATCATATGGACTCGGTAGAAATTGAGTTGCTTCGTGATCTTTTTCCACCCCCGTGGCCGTCCTTCGCGGTCTTCAACGGTCATCATATTAGCCTGGGACATTGCCGAGGTCAGGATGGTTTTAAGTCTCAGATATGACAATTGGTTGGGAACTATATAGAATGCAATAGTGATGGTGACGTCGACGTCAAGGCCAGCGTTCAAGTCGAGGCTCTAGATCTGTTAAGGATAAGGAAGACCATGGAGCGTATTGATGCTCCGTTGAGCTATGCAGCTTCATAGGGGCGTGTCCCAGGTATATAGCTTTTGGGTGGCGAGAAGTAAGTCCACGGATAAATCCAAACCTCCGAGTCGTGCTCAATTGATTATCTGCACTTGATCAGCATCTAATCTTTCTTCATCATCTTGTCAGCCACCACTCTCAGCTCGTCAACCATTACTGAGCCTTCCCTGTTCAAATGGGTAGAGGAACTCAGGCCGGTCTCTGGAGGTATGCGGTCCTCGCACATTCAGTATGGTGTTAACAAAGGATATCGATTCCCTCAAAGGCCTCCAGATCCTCGCATCATCTGTCATCTCATACATACTTAGTACTACATCGCAATTGAAATATTGACTTCTTATCCTTTCCCAAATAACAGAATATAAATCCTATCAACCACCAGCTTTCCAGTACGCAATATCACCATCAATCACTACAGCAGACCGACCATCAATTCTCCAACTCCAAAGCCGAAAAGCAAAAAGGAATGTACGCACTTTCATACGGCTTCCCCTGCTGCCTCAGCTTCCCTGCCGCCTTGACTGACGGTTCGCTCCCGTACTCCTTCAGATCTTCGTACGACATGATCTCACCACAAACGAACTTGTTCTCGAAGTCCGAGCTAAACACGCATTAGGTTTAGTATCCAATGGGTCATAACCTATACAGGAAGACGTACTGAATGACGCCAGCCGCCTGCGGCGCCTTCGTACCTCGCCTAATCGTCCAGGCACGCACTTCATCAGGACCGCATGTGAAGTAGCGAATAAGCTAAGTCAAGCCAGATTAAGCATCATCGCGCTCATAACATAACAGGAGGGCACGTACATCAAGGCTGCTGTATCCCGCCTGCGTGATCTTGCCAAGCGCGCTGGTGGCACCGACCTTTGTCTCCTCTTCCTTCTTCTCCTCAGGCGACATGACGACGAGACGCTCTTCGAGCGCGACGGAGAACGGGATGAGCGGATCGCCAGGGTTGTTGGCGTCAATCCAAGCCTTGATCTTCGGGAGCCTGTGTGGTGGTCGATCAGCTCGTCCCGGGGGACAAAAAGGTGGCGCAGGACATACCATTTGTTCTTTTTCCGGATATAGTCACGCTCGCTGAGGTTGACGAGGTAGGTGACGGGCTTGGCGGTGAGTAGGGAGAGGCTGTTGACGACGTCGATCTTAAGGACAAGATGTTGGGGGTTAGCGAACATGGAGAATGTGAATCGCAGTGAAGATGCAAAAGAAAATAGAAAGAGTCAGATAAAAGGTTGTTCTCAGTGACATCATGGGGCATTACTCCCGTCTCGACGAGCTGGGTTATCGAGCTTCAAGCTCTTTATCGTCATACAAATAAGGGAGGCTGCCAAGGATGTCCGTGCAGCCGAGCTTGAAGTGGAATATGGTTTACCTGAAGGAAAAGCGTATGTTAGCCAACGAAACTGGTTTGCGGCAGATGAGGGGCGGAAAAAAAAAGGGAAAAAAAGGATTCAGTAAAAGACATTGATCTCAAAGGAATATTGGGGCGTTACTCCCTCCTCGACGAGCTGGGTTATCGAGCACAGTGCTCTTTTTCATCACATGATAATAAACGGCGAACATAACCAAAGTCGAAAATCGAAACGGATCAGATGGGTCGGAAGATGTATTCACCTGGACGGAATAAATGTTAGTCAGGACCAGTGATAAAAGGAGTTCAATCAAGAAAGGGACAAAGAAATAGAGATCAGAAAACATATGATCTCAATGGAATTATGGGGCGTTACTCCCTCCTCAACGAGCTGGGTTATCGAGCAAAATGCTCTTTTTCATCATACAAAACCAAAGGAAAGAAAGGAGCAAGCTGAGAACCAGTACGCACCTCTTTGTTGTTCCACTCCGCTTTCCGGATATCCTTGTTCTCAACAGTGAGGACTTTCAAGACCTTTTCCACTGTAGCCTTGGAAGTGATGTGAGGTAGCTGTATCGACGTAACGAGGACATCAACTCACGATTTCCTCTTTCTTCGCTTTGTCCGCAAGACTGGTGCTGTTGAGCGCCCTCCCTGCCCGCTTTAAATTCTCGAGAGCCTTCTCCACCCATTCAATATCCTTTAGCCTAAGCTCCGTCTGAATAATCTCCATATCACGGAGAGGATCGACATCGCCCTCGACATGGATGACCTCCGCGTCGTCGAAGGCACGAATAACCTGGAAAATACCGTCGACGGCACGGACGTGTGACAGGAATGAATTGCCGAGACCAGCACCGGTGGAAGCACCCTACAAATACGTTAAGGGACACGAGACACAGACAACACACAGGTGACGACGTACAGCTGTGAGGCCGGCAATATCGATGCAGGTGAGGAATGCCGGGACACGCGAGACCGGCTTGTACGTTTCACACAGCCATTCAAAACGAGCATCAGGCACAGGTATACGAGCTTCTTCCGGGTTTATAGTGGCGTAAGGAAAGTTGGCCGCTTTTCCGAGGTCTAATTTACAAACACAATACACGGTCAGTTGGAAAACACACAGATCGATGGCGAATCACGTACCGGTTTCTGAGAGAGCGTTGAAGAAGGACGACTTTCCGACATTGGGAAGTCCTGTGGAACGAACAGCAGTGAATCGGTGAAGACTTGATTTTTTCGCAAGAACAAACCTACGATGCCGACCTTGAGATTGTTTCCTGGCCGGCCGAGAAGAGTTTTCTTCTCTGCTGCTGCGGCTTTCTTTGGAGGCATTCTCTTCTTGATTGAGCAGGGGCTTGAGGCGGAGAAAAATCTGTAACCCGGAGCTGGTGGACGATGAGAAAAGCCTCGTAGACAGCAGAAAGCCCCAGCAAATCCAGAGGGATGCGCGAAAAATCGATCAAGCATCCAATTTTAGGAGCGAGAAGAAAAATACCCGTAAACCTGAACAAATAAACTTTAAAAAGTATGAAGTCACGTGGAATGTTCAGGGTTGCCGACCCCCAATCTGAGCCCTGTCTGTCTGACCCTGCTCTCTGATTATACAGCCTCTGACCATCGATATCGTCAAATCATATTACACTGTATTTCTTCAGCTATAAATTACATTGTCGGGGCTGCTCAACGTTCGACCGCATGCCGTGAGCTCTAGCCGTCTGGCTTCATATAAATTTCGTCGACCTAAGTTTTCCTGTCACGGTACGGCTTGAAAACAGGCGTTTGATGGCGGAAAGTTTGAACGTCGAGAGGCGACGGAGAGCAGGTTTTGCTTTTTTGCTTTAATTTGATGTCACTTGAACAGTCTCCAACCAAGGCTTTTGATTTGCAACACCTTAGTACGTCCACCGTAGCTAAACCCAGAACAATAAACAATCCTATCATAAGGTGTTGAAGCGCCAATGACTCACAAACAAGGCTTAAGCTTGCCATTGATAGAATATGAGATCTTCAATTTGAGTGATGTCTACGAGGTGATCCTTCACAATGAAGTCTGGCCACGTCTTGTTGAATGGGTTGTATCCGTGTGGCTCTAAAGAACGTCAGCAGGTTAACATTAAGTGTGGCGATCCGCAAGCAACTCACCTCGAGTGTATGGAGTGGGCAACCAAGGCGGAGATTGCGAACGTCGAGCGAGTCGTCATCCCCAGTCAAAAGCGGACCTAATAAATTCTTAAAATGTTTCATTTTTATGAATATAACTAGCTGATACCCGATCTACCACGAAAATTTCAGCCCCATATTCTAGATTTACTGGAAGTTACTCGAAAAATGAGCCATATACCATATCTCCTTGGGAATACCCCGAAATACCCCGAGCCGATTTTCACTGGGCGTCATCCTCGAGATGAACCAAGCAACTCTTGATAATCTTACCTGTTTGTTCTCATCATTTAGACCAGTGGGGTCAATTCGGTAAACTATAATACTGCACAAAGGTCAAGATTCGGTGTCTGGAAACCGGAAACGGAGACCCACGCTTCACTTGGTAGCCTCGCTCCTAAGACTTCTTCAGCGGTATTCATGTCAGAGGCTTCAGCAGAGGAGATACGAAACTCCTTATCCTCCGTTGTAATGCATCGCATTACTTCTGAGCCAACGAGCATTTCTATCGGGGCGGTTACCGCGGAGCGACAGACAACGCGTATCAACCATTGCCTTAGTCCGCTTGTGAGTGCTGAGATGGGTACATAGAACGGCGCCCAGTCTTGGCGACATACGTCTGTCCCAGCTATACACAGAATTATTAGAGATTCTATAGGGAGTTGAAGGCGGCATAACTCACTAACAAGACAGAGTGTTGGGACACCATGTGGATAGTACAGCACACCGCAGACTTTGTCAGCGGGTACTTTATAGTCTACATCTTCAAAGAGATGCATCAAATCTGTCTCTGGATTATACGCCTAACAGGGGTGAACTGACGAAGATCAAGCGCAGTAAGAAACGTACAGACCAGTCCCGGGGACAATCGAGGTCGATATGTCGTATGTCAAGTGAAAGGTCACCCTGGAGACGAACAACGCAGCTCTTGAGAATCCTGATATCGTCTTCATTCTCCGTTGAAGCATTTGAATAAACAACGGAGAATGTTTCGGGTTGAATTCGGCGGACCTGGATACTACCGGGGAGATCGATGCATGAATATTGGTGGCGGGTACTGAAACCTACGGTGGACCTGTTGGGATCGGCGGCTTTAGTTCTGTTGCGAATGCAATCTTCATGTTGCCAGATTGAATGTCCTTGTGTTTTGAGGATTCCCGCTGTTTAGGAGACTGCCCAGGACTGCATGTGATATTAATAAGCACTGCCGTTTTGTTTCGGGAACGTACAGGTATACATGGATGCATGTTGATGAGAATGTCAGCAGAGCATTATATGTCAATCGACGGACATAAGCTATGAGCCATGTCAAAGCCCCAAATACCTAGTCTCGTACCCATCCGTTTTAGGCAGTGACTCGTGGGATTTTTGTGATCGGTCGTACCTCCCGATGACTCGTTACAGCGCATGACGGGTCATCGGGAGTTCTCGACCGATAACAATTCCCACACGTCGATTGCCTAATCTGTAACGACTGGGAACGAGACTACAAATACCCTCAAATACGCAATATCTGACAGAGTTTTCCACGTGGAACGTCACGTGCAAGCCTAAACGCGTCCAAAAATGGACGGAAAGTTACGCGACCGCGCCGAAGGCAGTATACACGCAACGACAGACCACCACCCAGCCTATATATCCCCGTGAACACGTATGCCAAACGCCTCCCTGCTACGGAACGCGTTGCGGAAACTTTTCGTCCTCAGGGCCCTCAAATACGCAATGTTGAGGTTCGCTGGGCCTCAAATACGCAATTTTTCCGACAAACCCCTAGTGGAGCTTCCCGGGGCCTGATTTGTGTGATAATGAATAACAACCCCAACAGTAAGTATATTATGTGCGATTCGATAGCTTACGCCCCCTCGCCGCAGAACTTTGTCTACATACATCTATTTCGCTCTCTAAAAAAGTGCCATGACACTCTCTACATCTCCGAGCCTCGCTGAGCTCACACCCTGGGACAAGAACGGAAACTGTAAAAAAAAGCTTCCGGGCGCGAGGCCGCGGAAACCAGTGTTATTGTGCTGGTCGAGGGAAGTGGACCACTTTCGGTTGGGCAGGCCCGTCATCCAGGCTAAGGGTAGGAGAATCCAAGACGGGCTGATGTTCCAGCACTTCAGCTGCGAGATCGGCGGCTCGTGGGCTCACTCCACCACCAGACGGGCTTCCAGCAGGTGAGGTGGCTCGTTGGTGAACTTCTGGATGCCGAAGGATTCCGATCGTCCAGTCTGGAACTCCGCCCGTCAGCGTGTTCGTGAGGGTCAGTGTTCTGCTGAGGGAGAAGAAGGGGATGGAGAGGCCGTCTGTGAGAAAGGTTGTCAACCAGGGACAAGGGGAACTGAGGAAGAGTCGTACGGATGATGATGGAACAAAGCACGACAAAGGCGACAATGGGGTCGAGATGTGCTGCTAACAGCTCCTGCTGATTTCGGGGTGGGGTTTGCGGAATTGGCAACTTGTTCTGAGCTAAGGTTGAGATAAAAATGGCACCAACACCCATCTGCGAAACTTCGTGAGACATGAAAAGCATGGAACTAGTCTTGAAACGTACGGGACCTGTTGGAGTCCTATGAGACGAGGAAGTTTCGCATTATTTCACTGCTTACCGAAATGACCAGAAAAGAACGCTTCGCGCCAGCTTTTGATTTCCGGGATCCACCTATAGAGAACCAAAATAGCCGGAATGCGTCGGAGAGCGAGGATTGCGAGGAAAAGAACAACCAAGCGCCAGGGAACGATACCGAGGGCGGGGTTGTCAAACAACCCAAAGGGGAGCCATGCACCGATGTACACGAAACAAGCGCAGTTGAGCACAAGATCGATTACCGAGGCAAATACCTCGCCTTCGGTCCGGTCATTGAAGTCACCATCCCATGAAATGGCACTGCCTGGATGAAGGTTCGGCTTAAAAATAGAGACAAGACAAGACATGCAGGAGGTCAAATACCTGCAGCAAAGGCTGCCAGGAGATCATCGCTGCCAATTAAGCTTACAACTCCAGCTATGAAGACGGCAAGAGCAAGGTACTGCGAGACATAGGATTCTCGATCGATGTATCCACGTTTATGAGAGAATTTCATGAGGTGGGAGAACATGAGGCCTGAAAACGGATGGATGCTCAGATGCTGTTGATAGGGTAAACAAATTATAGGCACCAAGCACAGCACCGATGATGGTACCCATAATCACTTGGTCTGCGAAAAAGATTGTTAAACGGGACGTATTCGGTTTACGAGTAAAACCTACAGAGCCACCCAATAAGGAACCAATGACCGATAGCGGTACGGGGTTTCGAATCAAGAGTAAGAAAAAGAGAAAGAGTTAAGAATGGGAAGGCGAGCCCATCGTTTGCTGCCGATTCTGCAGACAGAAGTTGACGCAGATTGAGAGGCACATGCTTCTTGGCATATCTGCCGCCTAATATAAGGTTGGTACTACCCACATCACATAAAAACAGGCGCGAAAACTTGCCTACTATCGCAGCAGATATTATGGGATCGGTAGGCGTTAGGCATGAGGCAATCGCGAGGCATGAGACGAAGTTTAATTTCGGAAACAGGCCAAACATAACGCCTGCCATCAAGTCAGGACACGAAATCGCTTCGACACGGAGTTGGGAAGGAACTTGCTAGACACGATGATCCAGCCAATGGCCATAGTAGGCACCACCATAACAAGGAGGCTCTTAGCACGCTTGGCCATATAGGACTTGGGAAGCTCGACTCCAATGGCAAAAAGGCCTGTAGCGAGGACGATGCGCATTACTTCGCGCGTAATGAAGTTAGTTTGTGATTGCGATCCCCAAGATCGTGGATTGAATATGCCAGCGACATGAGGTCCCATAAGAACGCCAAAACCAGTCCCTAGTACGACTTCACTGATGTAGAGCTGGAGTATATACATGAGCTTATCCAGTCCACGTTCCAAGGTCTGACGCACTCGTTGCTTCACAAACAGCGAAAACATGGAGAACTACATTTAATAGTCGTCAGATTTATATTGTAGACGCGCACACAACTACCACGCTGAAATTTTTTAAAGCTCACCCCAACCACGAAGCCTCCCAAGCAAATGTAGGCCAATCCCGGGCCGGTCACCTTGGAGAACAGCAAGTGGATGAGAGCCAAGCAAGCAGAGATGGGCCACGGACTTCTAGCAATTCTATACCCATTTCTTTGGGGATGGAGACAGTCAGAACAAAAAGTCAGGAGGATTTGGAGAGCTCAACGTTTCACGGAAGTAATTGTTATGAAATATTGCATTGCAGGTCCGCCCGCTATTTCCCGAGACCGATGACGATGACGATTGTATACATGCCTCACAACTTGGCTACGC
Source organism: Lyophyllum semitale (assembly GCA_018851285.1). Classification (NCBI taxonomy): domain Eukaryota; kingdom Fungi; phylum Basidiomycota; class Agaricomycetes; order Agaricales; family Lyophyllaceae; genus Lyophyllum; species Lyophyllum semitale. The sequence goes on along the minus strand of JABCKH010008027.1, from coordinate 4,148 downwards.
ATCTGGAAAATTCCAGCCTCTACCGTGACCGAATCTTGCAGGTGTGAACGTATGTGGTCGACCACTCAACGATGCTCAAGTCATGTTGAGCAGTTCGTCGTTGTCGGTTAAATCGCCCTCTATCATCGACTCTAACGGCTTCGACCTGTCCACATCTATGCAACGCGATCTTCTGTCACCGTCCCGTTACTACTTTCAACACCTCAAGGACATCCAACGAATACTAGGCCCATAACACTCTACTTCGTTCAAGTGTATATCGGTTACTTACCCTCATACTATGCGCATCAACTGTGGGACCCAGTAATTAATCACTTTCAAGATCCATGTCCAACAAAGATAGGTGATTGAGAGATAATCTGCTCGCGCTAACTATCTCTTGCCGCCTCTTCCATGCAATCTTGGTATTGTGTGCTTAACGCGATCACTGCTTGTTCACCTAGCGACAGAAGATTCTCGGACGAAAACACTCGAAGAGTTTGTTCAACGTGTACCCGTCCCTAATCATCCTTGCTAGTATCTTCGCTACCTTCCTTTCCAGTGACTGTGCTCGCCGATGTGCTAGCGGCAGGTTCGCTCTCTACATCGTCATGGAAGAGCCGGACGAGCCTGCGAAGGTGCAGCACAGATTTTGTGTCCATCTCGTGTCGATTGGGCTTGACGTTGATTCTTCGCAGGTTTAACTCTCTCATCAACGTGCTGATTATGCATGTATACCATCAACACATACACGCACCCGTCCCATTCGCTTTCTGGACCAAAACCCTCTTGATATTGGGTGTCCTGAGCACGTAAGTGACTCGGAAGGTTCGTTCGTGTAAGTGATGGATAGTAGTGCCTACGCCATCTTTCCGCCGAAGTTCATCTACTTCAGCATCTATTTCGCTCTCGGTAAGGTACAATCTGCCGACTCTGAGCGCGCTGAGTCGAAGGTTCAGAATATGACAGTGTACTCATCAGTTTGCTCGCCGCTCTCGACCGCAGAGAGTCCCTGTCGGTGAGGTAAGTACACCATTCCCGGTAACTGGGTAAGCGAGATGGTGTTCGCGGAGAACGGACTTGCAGAGCACTGGCTTTCATCATGTTGAACAGTTCCGAGTTTTTGCAGGTAAGCTTGTCCTTTTTCTGTTAAAATTCTCCGACGCTCAGTAACACTACTTTCCAGCTCATGATTTCGAACGACCCTAGGTCTACCTTCCTGCCCCCTGAGTCATATGAAACCTACCGACTCCATATATCTCATACGAGATCGCCGACCTCAAGAATGGCTCGTATCTCAAGAAAGTGTTGTCCCGAAAGAAGGAACATTGCGGTCCCAGAGTGTTCAAGTTGTGTCACAGCCGGTGGTCTTCAAGAGGACTTCCAACTGACTTCGCTTGGACTTCATCCCGCAGACTCATTATTTCATGATCTATAAATAGCCGTCGTAATACTTGAGCCTCTGGTCTAAATTTTGGAGACACCGTGCCACCTAGTCACAAATTGAAAATATAAATTTCGAGCTGTTCTTACCTGCGGATCTCGAGCGTTCGTTGCCCATTTTTCTGTCTGATCCCTGCGTGTCAGCGAACTCGCTGGTGACTCCTAGCTCTTGGTCTTACTTGGAAGTTTCGAATTTCAGACGTCGGGGTGCGATTTCCGATCACCCGCGCGACCCTGGATGGGACCCCCATGCGGCGGCACAACGTGCGGATAACCTTGGCAACTCTGGTCTCTCAGCGGCGTGGATAGCCCAAGGTCGAAGGCAGTGAAGTTTGAGTTTGATATTGTAATCGTTCCGAGTCGCTGCGGAGCAACAACACTTTCTTAATAGCTCCACCACCATTGTTTTGTACTTTCCCTACTAATCAACCCTTGGCGTCCTTCTGCGTCCGTACACCATGTTCACCCGTACCCTCACGATCTCTGCTCTGCTCTCCTTCGCCGCTGCTCAGTAAGTACCTTCTCCTTCTGCAATTCTGGCCTCGCGGCTAACTTCCGCGGTCTCACTCTGTTTCTCTATACCACAGGAGCCTCTCAGCGGGCTGCACAAAAGCTCTGACAACCATCGCGACGAGCCCCGAAGCCAACGCGTGCCTGACGCCCTCACCGCTGATTTCCATTATCACCAATCCCAGCGCCTCCATCATCGACCCCATCAACAACTGGCTGGGAAGCCTCTGCGCAGCACCCTCATGCAGTAATGCCACCCTCGCAGCGATCGTCCAGAATGCGACTGCAGGGTGCCCCACAGAGCTGGCAGGGCTTGGCTTCCAAACGAACGACACCACTGCCATTACCACCATCGTCCAGCAGTACTACCCGACGGTTCGCAAAGTCGTGTGCTTGAAGGAGTGAGTCCCCACAACTTCCCCTTTTCACCGAGCTTACTAACTTTTGTCATCGCCTACCAGAAGCAACACCAACTGCGTCACACAAACCCTCACCAACCTCCAGAATACCGTCGGCACGCTGAGCATCTCAAACATCGCCAATCTCACCACCGCCCTCCAGTCGCCCAACGTCCCTCAAAACGTGAGCTGCACGAACTGCATCAAGGCCGCCACCAATATCATTCGCACCGATATCCCTGGGTTGCTCAACGACCAGTCCCTGCAGACCCAATGTGGTGCCTCGTTCACTGGTTCGTGGTGCTTTCGTTCCTCATGCTGCAATTACTAACCAATCTCGTGCTTCATTACATAGATGGAGCCACACCCTCAGGCATCTCGCAGACTGCATCCAATACCGTCGTCAAGGGCTCCGGTGCCCTCGGGCTCAACACCTTCACAGTCGGCACCCTCCTTGTCGCCATAAGCAGTGGCTTCGCCCTCTTGGCTTAAGATTATCTGACTTGTTCGTAATGGATGTTATAAACTAATCTGTCTGGACCATCATCACTTGACACTGTTACCGTCGTTAAATACATCAATGTGTCTGATATCTTAGGTCTTTTAGGCTGTGTTAAGCTTCCGGATTCCTATATGAACGACATGTTTTCATCAGTACTAAAAACTGGTGTAAGGGAAAATCGACATCTATATGTTCCGACGTTGCAGTTGCCTTTCGTGAACGCGTGCTAGCAACGTGCGATCCTTCATTGAATCGTTATGAGCTTCAATACGTTCATGCATCTCCAACGCCCGACTCAACGACTGCTCCGCATCGGCGAGTTGTTCCTGGCGCAGGTACAGCTCTCCGAGCCTTTGGTGGTCATTCGCTTCACCGAAAACATTTTGTGCGCGCTGGTGCAGCTCCAATGCCCGAGTCAGTGCCTGCTCCGCATCGGCAAATCGATCCTGGCACAGGCAGAGATCTCCGAGACTTTGATGGTTGTCGGCTTCACCGAGAGTATCATGGGCCTGCTGGTGTAGCTCCAGCGCGCGGCTCAGCGACTGCTCCGCCTCGGCGAGTCGATCCTGACGCATGTAGAGAACCCCAAGGCTTTTACGGTCGCCGGCTTCACCGGAAACATCTTGTGCCTGCTGGTGTAGCTCCACTGCCCGAATCAGCGACTGCTCCGCGTCAGCAAGTCGATCCTGTTGCAGGTAGAGATATCCAAGCATCCCACGGTCGTCAGCTTCACCTAATATGTCTTGTGCCTGCTGGTGCAGCTCCAGTGCCCGACTCAGCGACTGCTCTGCATCGGCAAATTGAGCTTGGCGCAGGTAGAGGTTACCGAGCCTATGGTGGCAATTTCCTTGACCAAGGACACTATGAGCCTGCTGATACAGCTCCACCGCCCGAATCTGCGAGCACTCTGCGTCGGCGAGTCGATCCTGCCGCAGGTAGAGATCTCCGAGGCTTCGATGGTCAGTGGCTTCACCAAGAACATCATGAACCTGCTGATGCAGCTCCAGCGCCCGAATTAGTAGCGAGCGCTCTGCATCGGCGAGTCGATCCTGCCGCAGGTAGAGCTGCCCGAGCCTACGGTGGCAATTTCCTTGACCGAGGACACTATGACCCTGCTGATACAGCTCCAACGCCCGAATCTCCGAGCGCTCTGCATCGGCGAGTCGATCCTGCCGCAGGTAGAGATCTCCGAGCGTGTGATGGTCATTGGCTTGACCGAGAACAGTATGAGCCTGCTGGTGCAGCTCCAGCGCCCGAATCAGCGAGCGCTCTGCGTCGGCGAGTCGATCCTGCCGCAGGTAGACATCTCCGAGCCT
>JABCKH010008026.1:0-16376 GCA_018851285.1 Lyophyllum semitale | reverse complement strand
CTTATTCACAAACTCTACTGTCCTTTAGCTTCGTTTAGCGGACCATTTGCAACTCTTGCGTCGATTAGTTATATTTTCTGTCATATATTTATATCTAAGGAATTGTCAGACCTCGTTCGATTCCCTGATGCAGGAAGCAGCGACTGCTGAAGTTGAAAGCGGGTGTGGTAGGTAAATAGCGACAAACGACCGGGCCGCGTCGAATCGGCATAACATGAGGCTGGACGAAAGTCGCGAAATGGAAAGAACGAAACAGTCGAGTATATTATCCACGAGATAGACGTTCGAATCAGAAAAGCAGGAGCAGATGTCAAGCACTGATACCAGCTAAGCGAGGAATAATGATAAGTTACATTGCTACAAGCAGAACGAAACATGGATGGTATGATGCTGGAAGGATATATTAGTATACATTATATCTTGACCAAAGGGTATCCAGCCTAATCGGCGGTGAACAGTTTCTTTAGGTAGTCCCCCGCTACCTTCTTGACCGATTCGTCTACAACCGGATTTTCCAACAGTTCCTGCATTGGATCATGAGATGTGAGAGGAAGTGGAATAGTAACACCCACCAGTGCGCGTTCCGTTTTGCGCTGTGTGGCGATCTTCTGCTTGTTTTGCTCAAATTCCGCTGCCTCACGCTCCATCCGTAACCGCTCTGTTTCCCTACGCAGAGCGCTTTCCTTCTCCTCACGCTCTTCCCGGCGCCTCATGTATTCCAATTTCATCTTTCCTGTCTGCGTTTGCACTTGTAGAAACTGCAGGTATGTTGACAGCATTCCCTGCGTGATCGTCAGGTTCATCACTGGCTGGTCCGCGTTCGAAGGCGTCGTAGCTGATGACGATGCGATAGGCACGGCGTTCCCATTCCCGTTCTGCTGCTGGCCAGACCCGCTGGCGCCTGTTATCGGGGAGATGGATGGCTGGGGAATAATGGAATCGCGCAACGTCTGAGGATTGATATAATTTATGGGATTGGGTTGTGACCGGTCGTGTGACATGGTGTTATTGATTCCGTTGGACATCATGACTGGATCAGAAAAATGGATCTGAGGATCGTCGTCCATGTCATCATCGCCTCCGTTTTGATTCGACCCAGCAGCGTTGGAATTCCGAGGTTGCACAGGCCGAGTGGTTGCAGGGTCACCATGCCATCTGTAGAAGAGTCACAAATATTACAGTGCAGTGTGAAGGGGGTACACACCGTCGGTAGAACAGGTCATACCAGCCTACCCGATGCCAGTGGTCGATTGTCCGGGCAGTGACGTTGCCCACGTCGCAACCAGACTTCCGCGCGGTTTGCAATCGCCTCTCGTATTCTCTCAGACGGTCGGCTTCATTTAGCGAATTTATGCTGCCGGAATGTACGTGAAATGATTCAAAGGCATAAATCTGCTTGAAGAGGTTGAAATTCCGTTCATAGCATCCCTTCAGTGCCTGATACGTCTTCTTGCTACCAAATACTTCGATTGCACACTGTCATATTTCAGTATGATGGTGACTGTTGCCCATGGTCCAAGTACTCACCTCCCGCAGACACGAATTTTTTGTCGCGCGGAGCGAGTTCCAATGCTCGTCTTGTCCTGGGCCCATCAGCCAGCTGAACAGTTTCGACTTTTCCTCGTCAGTCCAGTGCTTTGCGCCCTGACCCGTACCGTCGATATCGAAAGTGTCCCCGTCTTCTGCATCACGTCGGCGCTTGAGGACCTGTGTATTCATGGTTGGATCAACTTGTTTGCGCTTCATACCAGGTGAGTTATGGCCAGGTGTCACCGTGAAAAGAGGCGAGTGTGAAGAGGGTGGGCCTGGATGGGTCTGTTGGGGACCGCCATTTTGCGCGAGGCCTAGGGATGTGTTGAGTCATGCCAGCAGGAGGTCTCAACAGACGATACCTGGAATAGGGCCAAGAGCCTGACCCAAGCTCTGATGTGTTTGGAAGGGGGTCTGTGGGGTGAGGTGAACTGGTCAGGGTTAGATTGTATTGGCCTGAAATCTGGTTTACCGAGCCGTTGCTGTCGAGATTAGAATCTCTACGCTCGGGTGGGGGCATACGGCCGTATTGCATGTTTTGTTCACTGGATCATAGCTAGAAACACTGTTGACGGCGATGAACTAAGGCTGTACATACTTTGAGTCCATCGTCAAGCGAACTGAATGGATCGGACTGCGTCGTGAGTTCACAAACGTTTCAACGGTTCACAGTGGCTCGTTTAATCTCGCAATATTTGTTTTTCATCCCATTGCCAAATATTAGGTACATTAAAGGCGTTGATAAGTATCCTGATCCTTTCTACAACACCCCCTCTTCATCCGGCTCTCCCTCTGCGTCCTCTTCGTACTCCCCATCAGCATCAGCGTCTCCTTCATCAATCTCGATGACCGGTGCGCCCTTCCCGTTGAAAGCGCCAATCGTATACACTGTATCGTCACTGGGAAGACTGTGTCGGCTCGTAGAATTCGTCAGAGGTGTCCCCGAATCCTCCGACTTTACGTCCTGCTCCCCATCCTTCGCCGGCCGCGCGCGCCCCTCCTTCTGGATCACCGAGGGTATGAAGGGCAACACCACAGGAGCGACCTCGTCCTGGAACAACTTTGCCCCCAAGTCCTTTGCCTCGATCGTGTGTGCCACCTCACCGCTGGTAGGTTTGCCGTTGGGAAGCCGGGAAGTATGTGTTGGGAACTCCTCTGGCTCTTCCGGCGCTTCATCCTCCTTTTCTGGCTCCACCTCGGAAGACGACTCGATCTTTTTACGTTTGCGTATATTCGGAGTCACGAGGGGCGACGCGGCTCGCTTGTTCGGTTCGCTCGGCCTCGACCTCAGCGCACGCACTGGCCTTTGATCTTCCACGGGTGTTTTCGCTACCACGACACTTTCATTCTTCGAGAATTCGCGACCACGCCGCCCACCTTTCGTGGGACGAGGCTCCTCGACCATTGGCCTCCAAGTGTCTTGCTTCGATCGACTTCGGAAAGGCGGTTTTCGCGGTGATGCACGCACCTCGGGCTCTTGCGCAGATGTATCGTTCGTGGCAACAGGAGATTTAGACCGAGAATTTCGCGTTTCTGGAGGCCGAGGTACCTCTTCTACCAAATCATCGTCGAAGATGTTAATTGGAGACGGGAATGGGATCGCGTTGGAAGTGGCTGTCTCGGTGTTGCCATTGCTGGTCATATCGCCAGACTTCGTCGATGACCCAGCCTCAGGAGCTGCTGGGTCCTCTTTCTCCTTCTCCTGTCTCATCTCGATCTCCTCCTTCTTCTCGTTCTCCTCCTTGTCTTTCCTTGTTAGAATGTAAGGGCTCCACTGCAGCTTCTCGGGTTTGAGCTTCAGATACCCCTTTGTTTCCCATCCTTGGAGATACTGATTGACTCTGTCTCGATCCCATGTGATCTCATAATGTGTAGGCGCGACAAAAGGTCCCTTCGGTGTCTCAACATCCTTGTCGTTGGTCTGCGTCCGCTGGAGATGCCGTCGTGCAACGCCAGACTTGCGTCCTTTGTGTATCTTGATTGATTGACCTGGAAGGGGCTTGATTGGAGGAGGGGTTGGTTCGCGGGCTGATATCATGCCTTGCTGTGTTAGAGTGGTAAATATATCCTCGATTGTCATCGAGGTGGCCACACTGATCTCTAAATGGGACGGTCGAGGTGAGTGAATGGCTTAGATCTAGAGGACGAAAGCTAACCTTCCAAACGAGGGCAATCTGGAGCGGTATGAAGGTATCGCATCAACGACAACGTCCAGTAATTCTTGTACCCTAGAGCACCAAGACCTGAAAGAGGTTTCTCGGGCGACCCGGCTCGTTGTTCTTTCTTCGACAAGAGATAGCCTGTCAAACGCGGATTCAGTTCACGAAGATGTGCGAACGACTAGGGAAGACTTACTGAAGTCGATCAGTAGATTTCCCCAACCCTGCCGTTGCCGTACAGGTAACGTCATGATACAACTGACATTGTAGTCTTTCGGGCTTTGCTTCTCTTTACTGAAGTACCCTACGAAGCGTGCGCCAACGTCGTCCACCTCGCTTATCACGTAGAACAAGAAGGGTTCGACATCGTAGAATAAAGATTTGTGGTCCAGGAACATCTTCGACAAGAGACATAGATTCTGGCAATATATCTGTTGGTTATGCATTAGAAATGTGATATGCGAATAGGTGAAGCGGCTAGGCATACCTTGTTTTTCCGACCATCGACTTCGAATACAGAGACGGCTCCATCCCGGTAGATTTCATCACCAGGTGGATGTCTGGCCTTACACTTGAGCTAAAGCCGAGCGACTCAGTGACGGGACTAGACGGGGAAGAGGACTGCCTACGCACCCGATGCCTTTCACACGCAAACCGACTCTTCATGTACTTGAGACAAAACTCGCATATCCATAATCTCCCGTCCGGAATGGTGGCATACTCTTCCGGGAACGGAGCATCATACCAAGTCTTGATATCAAACTGACCAAAGCGTATACTGCGTATGCGGAGGGCCGTGAGGTCACCTTTGGGGAAAGGTCCAGGAGTGGATGAAGAGGGCGCTGGGGAGGCCGATAGACCTAGAGGTGTCGAGTTGGGGAGGGTGGATATATGGAGAGTGCTTGAGCGGAGGGGCCGTGATGAGGGTCCAGGGGTGGAAGGTAAATCAGGGACTTCAAAACCTTGAGCGCGTAATGGAGGGGGTAGGGGGACCGACTGTTCCTATAGTAATGTGAACAACGAAAAGAAATCACAAGGTGATAACGAACCTCTGCGATCGCACGACTTCGCTCGAACCTCTGCTTATCACTAGTAGATATCGAGGTCTTGAGTATATCGCGCTCCACCTCCGTCAAAATGTCGTCAAATAACCCCTTCGATAACTCTTCCTCCTCGCGCTCCTTGCCTTTGCGCTTCTGTGTTGGAAGCCGCAGCCGCACTCGCGGAAGGGGTTGAGGGACGGGCGAGTGCTGCACCCGGACACGTTTATGTTGTCGGGGGGATGGAGATGGTGGTGGGTCATCGTCTGGATATTGTGGCGCCTTGGAAGGAGTGGGTATAGTCTTCCTAGGTCTACCTCGTCCCCTGTGTGCCATCGGGTTTTCCTCAACTTCAACGTCGACATCATCCTCCGAATCTGAGTCTTCAGACGCAGCAGCCCTCGTCGGTCCTTTACCTTTTCCATTCCCTCTCAGCCGACTCTTAGCTAGCTGTGAGCGAGAAGAAGAAGCTACTGATGACTCGCGAATGGTGGTTGTAGTTGGTGATTGCGTGAGCTCGTGAGGCGGGTGTAGTTCTTGAAAAAAAAATTCTTCTGCTGGCGGCAGGTGAGGGCATTTTGGGCAATGCCATCTCCCTTTGGGCGCCTCCTCAATCGGTGGCTGCATGCAGTCCATGTGCCAACCTGTACAGAGGTGTGAGATGGAACTACAACTCTGACGAACCCAACGGACCTCTATCGCAGAAATCACAGAAGAGTATACGGTCCTACATGCTGTCAGAGAGATAGAAGTTGAAAATGGACACAGATCTCACGTCGTCGCCTTTCTCGTTACATATCTCGCAGGTTTTGCACTCCATGCAATTCCACGGGTATGAGCGCAAGATATCTCCAAGACCAGGGAGTTCCATGCAACTTGGGTGACCTATTATATATCGTAAGCTGGGCCCCTACGCACTAACGTGACGGTATTCATACCACTACGGCCGCATTCGTCACATGTAGCCATGAGCTCGAACTGGCCTGCCTTATTCTTTCGATCATTCCCCTGACAAAAGCCACATTCTCGTTCTCGAGCAGGTTTTCTCTTCCGCTTGACAGGCTTGGGGGGCGATATAGGTTGTTCAACCTCCATGGGGAAATACATTGAAGGTGGTTGTGGTGCGAATGGGTCGCCCTGGGGGCCATCTGAATACTGTTGGACCGGATTATACTGGACAGGGTGCTGGGGATATTGTGCTTCAAGTGGTGCCTGAACAGAAGGATAGTCAATATCTGCAATAATGTGTCCGTGTTGACCATATTGACGAGACGCGACGCGTTTGGTGACACCAGCGTCAAGCGCCACTTGTATTTTAAACACAACTCACACTCTGGGTAACCACGTTCGCACCCTCTCCAATTAAAGCTGGGTCAATGACTGGTCCAGCGAGTGCAGGATCGATAGGTATATCGTCGGGGTTGGTGACTGGGGTGCCATATTCATATGAAGTTTCACGATCGAAAGGTGCATTTGGGGGAAAAGCGAGCCCTCTCATTTGTGGATGGGGTTAGGGAACTCCGCACTGCTGTCGCTGCGCCAGTTGAGCCGTCGGCAAGCGCTCCTTCGTCGTCGTCGACAGTGAGCAGGTTTATTTGTACATGTTAGTAATCCCTCCTGTTCTCTTTTCGAAGTTCGAGTAGCATGAAGAACGCTCACCATGATAAAATAGGATTCCTCGTTTTGTACTACCAGCTTGAACCGCGGCTGAGATACGACGCGAATTACATACAACAGACTGCAAAGCTTTGTGAGTCATTGTCTACATCCAATCATCAAGAGGTTTAGGAAGGGCGATAACTTGCATTGACGTATTACTTTCATCTTTCACATAACCGGCAGCCGCTCACAGCAGATAATACCCATCGGGAAGGTCATCGTTCTGGGCTTCGAAGTGTTCCTGCACAACAGACTTCGATTCCTGAGTCAAAGATGCTTATGGGCTCCGAGACTTGTCCTGGCCATCATAACATATAAGGCCTCAAGATCTGTCATTCAGCATGAGACTTCATCCACGTTAATTTACATCGTTCAAGCACTTGTGCTCTACTTTTATTGGAGCTTATGGCGTCACTTCGGACGCTTCGTCGTCAAAACCGACATGGACAATATAGCTGGGCCCCCTCCGAACTCGTTTTTGAAAGGTTGGGATCCTTTGTACTGCAGACAGCATCTACTTGTTGCGTTCCATGGTCTCAAGGTGACTTCGGGCAGCTGTTCAATTCTGATGGCTGGAAATTCCACGAAGAGATCGCTGAGAAGTGTGAGTAAGGTTTCAGCTTCTTCAGTCCGTCAGGCTGAGTGATTTCTCGATAGTTGGCAAGGCTGTTCCCGTGGATTATCAGGGGTACTCTCGCGCCTTTATATACCACGGGCTCGTCGCAGGACTGGGCGGACGTAACTCTTGACTGTTAAATCATGAAAAACAGCTCTACGTCCTTGATCCGAAGGTGTTGCATCACATTTTGGTCAAGGTCAGACAAGAATGCCTCGCTACTTAACAAATTCTCATACGTCTGATAGATAGGATCAACATGTTTTGGAAGCCTGATGCTTTCTTCGCGTTTGTTCATCATCATGCCAGACTTGCACTCTGATACAAACATTTTTGACAAACCAGCTTCTCTTCGGAGAAGGCCTGTTTACGACTCACGGTTCGTCCGGGTTTCTGTCTCACAACATGCATGTATTAATGACTGTGCAGGCGAGAAACATCACAAACAGAGGAAGCTGAAGAACCCAGTGTTTTCCATCAACCATATGCGCTACACGAGTACGTTCACTTTTCTTCATCGTAAGCTCGGTAAATGAATAATCATAGTTCCTCGTTTCTATGACGTGACAAACAAGGCCTACCCAACTTTTGACAATGTTTTCACTAGTCATTGACTTCGTCGTTTCAGCTGCACACTGCAGTTGGACGTCATCTAGCCGATGGCCCTAGAGAGATGCATATGCTCCCATGTCAGCTGTCTAAAGTTACTTTAAGCGCGTTTTCGATTGACATTTTGCAATGGATGACTCGAGCGGCTCTTGAGATGATTGGCCAAGGCGGCCTCAGGTATTCTTTTGAACCTCTGGTTGCAGGCGAACCTACGCATCCTTACAGCAAAGCAACTAATGTTAGCTTGTCAATGCATATATTCATTGCGCTCTTCTCTAGACTAGTGATGTTTCCTTTGGCCTTTGCGCGGTTTGTTTTCCTGCCCATTCTGATCAAGATCGGTACACCACCTAAAGGTGATTTATAGAATTTTTACCTTAGAGACCCCACAGGGTCAAAGACATTGTCGATATCATGGAAAAGACATCCGTCTATATCTTCAATAGTAAGAAGCGAGCGCTGAAGGAGGGGGATAACGCGGTCATGCAGCAGGTTGGCCAAGGGAAGGATATTATAAGTATCTTGAGTAAGTTTCGGTGTTGAACAGGCCTCGGACGATGATCGTTTGGATGATAGCGAGGTCTTAAGACAGGTATGTACATCATGTCAACCCATCGCAACATGTCACTCACTCTCTGACCTCAGTAGATATCGTATGTCTGTATTCAAATATGGCAGTACATACTCACGACTTTAATTTCGCCGACGGCCGTGTAGCTCGTTTATTTTTGCGGGAATGGATACAACATCGAATGCCCTTTCACGCATCTTATATCTTTTGGCAACCCATCAAGAGGTACAAGCAAGGCTCCGTCAAGAAGTCGTGGACGCGCGCGCCAAGTATGGAGATGTCCCTCATGACGAGCTCGTCGCGCTCCCATTCCTGGATGTCTTCTGCTGGGAGACGTTGCGCCTGTAGGTGTCTGACCAGGTTTATACTGACCATTGTCTAAGCTTCTCGTCACCTCAGATACCCCCCCCCCTGTGCCGCTCGTTACCCGAAAGTATGTATCTATAACTATATGCTGGCTGCTTTATTCAATGCGTTGCAGACTTCCAGAAGACGCCCTCTTGCCACTATCAACCCCCCCTCGAAGGAATAGATGGGCGCGAGATGCACGAAATTGCCGTTCCGAAGAATACGGATGTGTTTGTCTCAGTCCTGAACTGCAACAGAGATCCTATCCTTTGGGGGTCCGACTCGTATGAATGGAAACCTGAGCGATGGTTGTCCCTCGTTCCCGATGCCGTGGTCGATGCTCATATCCTCGGGTGTTTACTCGCATTTGTGGGTGTGCTCTAACGTGGAAAGAGCATGACTGATTTTGCTTGCTTTGCAGATTGACTTATAGCAGGTGGTGGGCGAGCGTGCATGTAAGTATCCTCTGAAATCAGTTCTACTCATTTCTAACGTGTTTATTCTTTTTTTTGAAGATCCAAGTTTTCGCAGTCGGAAACGAGTGAGTTGATCTGCCATATTGCTGCTCTACTTGATAACTAACAGTTTCTATCTCAGAGGTCGTCTTATCGGTCCTTGTTTCGAAATTCCGGTTCTCTCCTCGGAGCCGGAGATCGTATGGGAGATGGATCCCATCGCAATCCCCGCAGTCAAGGGAAAACCTGGAAAGCCATGTTTACCTTGGAGCATGGGCTTTACCCCTCGTAGATAGATAGTAAGTGGGGATAGATTGGATAATACTGTGATCTTTTTACAATTTATGTAAAGACCAACGCTACCCATCTAGGCATTCTTCATATGATATGGTATCTCAGCCTGACCTTTTTGGGGGGTTGATCCTGGAATGTGTTGTCTGAGGAAGGTTCCTGCATAGAGGTGGTTCTTGCCCTGGACAAAGATATCGTTTCGCAAATGAACGCCACTGCGACGCCGACTGGAGAACCGCAGTTACTTCTGAAAGGGAAAGTGATGGGCTGTAGAATTTACCATAACTCCACGCAATCGAAATTGAATCGAGTATCAAGACGTCTCATCGACATAACAACAGTCAGGTTCCAATCTCTGCGGCGCCCTTCTTCGACTTGTTGTAAAGCCCCTTCGCACCGCTCTTCGTTCCCTTCCAAAGGTTGGCTTTTCCTCTCCTCTCCCATCCATCAGGTTGAGACCTCTGCGCAGGTCCCTCCTTCCCACCACGCTCCCACACCCTCTCATAGTAAACCCTCAAATGCGGCCAGGCATCAAAAGGGTCATCATCAGCATCGGTCCCCCGCCGCCAATTAAACCCACGATGTACCATGGTCGCCAAGATCGGGAATAATGCACAGTCCGCAAGGCCAAACTCATCGCTGGCGATAAACGCCGTCTGCTCCGCATAAACTTCCCAATAATCCAGCTCGCGGTCCACAGCCTCAATTAGCTGCGCCCGCTTCGCAGCATCGAGTTTGCTACCAGCATGCTCAGCGTCCCAATGTGCGTCCTCTAGCGCGTCGTAGATAAGGCGCAGGTTTTCGGTTTCCTGGATGCGTGCGAGTGCGCGGGCATGTGCGGCGCGGTTAGTGAGAGGAGGAAGCAATCGCCGGTCGGGGTTATGATGTGCCTCAATGTAGTGGAGGATAGCGAGGCTTTCGTTGATGGCGATAGTCTCTGTAGCGGACTCGGGGTTGTTCTGTGTGTCTGTGTCCTTTTCTGCCGGTAGGGTAGGCAGAAGGTCAACGAGTACTGGGGCCTTTCCGCGGTGGTTGAGAGCGAGGAAATCTGGATGACGCGTTTCATCAGACATTACGAGGAGTCGAGTACGTGTAAACTTTATGTCCTATCAAGGTAGATCTGATTAGAGGGATGCTCAAAAAACGAGAACGAAAAACATGCCTTTTCGTGCAATGCCATCATTACGCGCCAGCTAGGTATAGAACCGTTGACATAGTACAATTCTGGCAGCTTGTTCCCAGCGGTAGAGTTCAACGCAGAATATTCTACACCGTTTAGACATATTTCCTCGCTGGAAGAGAGGCGTGCGCCAAGCTTCACCATATCACGGAGGGCACGATCATGGCTGGCCCGTTTCCGCCACCCCAGGCAGTCCTCTACGAGAGTGACCTCAAATCCGTGAGCACGGGCGTCGGTCACGGTCGCATTTACGCAGACGTTCGTCAAGACGCCACACACAAAAAGGTTTGTGATTTCGCGCTGCTTGAGCTCGGCGAGAAGCGCGGTTTCCTTGAATGCAGAAAACCATGTTTTGATGAGGATGATATTTTCCCCATCTCCGGGGTTGTTCGATCCTTCGATGATAGCTCGGACATCTGGGTGAAGCTCTGCACCAGGGGTTCCTTTTTCACAGCAGGGGGTCTGACCTGAATGAGTGCCCGCAAGGAAATCGGTCGTGTCTGTCTTGTCAGTAATGCCAGGATTGGCGTATTCGGAACGAATCCAGAAGATAGGATAGCCAGAGGCACGAAAGGCATTTGTTAGATCTGGGAGTTTTTGCAGGAAGGGCAGGGAGTCGTTGTGGATTCGGAAGTGTCCTCCGGTAGAAAGGAACTCGTTCTGAGGATCGATTACTAGGAGGCAACATTTGGGGTGAGGATGAGCCATGGCGCGTTATGGATGGACTCTGGAGGGTTTTGGTTTTTAGGTCTTATCGTCGTCGGAGATGACTCGGTGATGTTTGGTTTGAAAGCTCTTGTAAATTAAAGCCACATTGGAGGGGGAATGCTCCCCCTTACCTCGAGAGTGACGTGCAATGCCATATTTAAACTCGGATCAGGCCCAGGACTGAGTCTCTTCAAATGGGGCACGTCTAACCGTTGAGTCTGGAGTTTGTAATCACATTGCATGTGTCAGACGATAGCTCTAGGTGAGTGTTTCGGCAGGAGAAAGTCCGATGTCGAATTGTCTGATGCATTCTGGGGAGCACTCGCCGTGAACAGCCAGATATCGCCGAGTTCAGGCTAAGTGGAAGGGGAGCTAGCGCGGAGGTCAGGTGTGACTAAGATATCTCACCAATGGGCGACGGAGCATGTATCAGCCGGGGAGCGTTCCCATGAAGATCATATATACCTGGAGCCAGGTTGCTGGTAGACTACATGAACGTAGGGGGGACGTGGCTAACCTTCTAAGCAGACAATGGGTAGAATATGGGACATGTCGACGCTGTGGCTCAGCTGCAAATAAAGAAAAACAAGAGGCAGTTCGGAAGTGGTTGGTGGTGATGACCTCCGTTTAGCTATCGAATACCAAATCTCGCCCTCATTTCCCTCTCACCCTCTTCCACCACGTCGTTCACCGTAACTCAGACTATGCAGGCGGTCCACCACCTGCCGCCAATGCTGGGCCACCATTATGCACACCATGTGCACAACAATATCCCAAACCCTGGTCCAAGCGTAATGCCAACTCCACCAGTCACTACACGCAAGCGCAAACGCGCCCATCAGTACACCGTCAGCTACAGCGAAGTACAAGAGGTGGACAGCGACGGTACACTACGAGAAGTCATCGTTATTGAGGATACGCCTCCTCCGCCGACCATGTCGCCCGCCACGACCCATACTGGTCCTTTCTCAGCGTCTTATCAGCCACCAATTTACTCAGCACCGATAAGAACTCGGGCAAGGGCTGCTGCAGAAGCCCAGGCTCTTTCTTCGAGCTCTTCTTCAGCGATCGTGGCACCCGCCCCCAAGAAGAGAAAACGGGAACATCCCGAGGAGGTCCGTGCGCCGGCTGCAAAGAAACTAGCTCCCAGTGGGCATCAAGCGCAGCAGGCAGTCCAGACGAAATCTTGGGACAGCAAAAGTGCTGCTGCCACTGACGAAGTGCGTATTCGCGTACCTCGTACCTCATGTACGTACTAAAACGGACACTTATTCTAGGCATCTAAGGGGTCCGTCTCTTGCGATGACAAGGAGGGACACTACATCATCGTTCCTGATGACCTCATCTATCGACGCTGTACGTTCTCGTCCCATGATCGTCGTATGCTTCAAGAGATACATCTTCGTCCCAGATCGTACAGTCCGACTGCTTGGCCAGGGGACATTTGGCAAGGTCGTTGAAGCCATGGACACGGAAACAAATAACCGAGTGGCGATAAAGATTATCCGAGCCATACCAAAGTACCGAGACGCCAGTAAAATCGAGGTCCGGGTCTTACAAAAGCTCAAGGAGCGCGACCCGCTCAACCGGAAGTGTGTACCTCCCCCGCGCGCCGCATAATCACTATTAAATATTTTTATCCAGCAAATGTGTTCATCTACTCCATTGGTTCGACCACCGGAACCACATATGTCTTGTCACGGAACTACTCGGGATGTGCGTGTATGACTTTCTGAAGGAGAACGAATTTGCCCCTTTTCCTCGCCACCATATACAAAATTTTGCTCGACAACTACTCGGGAGTGTGGCATGTAGGTCCCTTGATCATTTCCTACTCTTTGATTTTAATTGGTTCTCTACTCTAGTCCTTCACGAGCTCCATCTAATTCACACTGATCTGAAGCCGGAAAATATCCTACTTGTCCACAACGACTACAGAACGGTCTCCGTGACCGTGCCCGGCAAGGTGCGTTTCCTTTCATACCCTTTTGCGAAGAAAGCTGATGTTCTCTCGCACAAGCGCAATGCACCACCAAGGATGAAACGGATGTTGGAGTCAACCGACATCCGGTTAATCGATTTCGGATCTGCCACGTTCGAGTCAGAATACCACTCAACAGTTGTGTCTACTCGACACTACCGTGCACCTGAGATCATACTAGGTACGTGGATTAGCCTTACTATCCTGGTCGCAGATGTAACACCATCGTGCAGGTCTGGGCTGGTCCTACCCCTGCGATGCATACTCCTTGGGATGCATCCTTGTGGAATTCTTCACTGGGATAGCACTGTTCCAAACACATGACAATCTAGAACACCTTGCCATGATGGAGATGGTAATGGGCAAGCTGCCGGAGCGATTCGCACGGGCTGGGGCGCGCTCCAAACCCGAGTTCTTCAAAGACGGCGCGAAACTGGACTGGCCGAAGGCGAAAGCTTCCCGTCAGAGCAAGAAGGAGGTCCGCGCGACACGTCCGCTCGTGGTTTGTTGCCCCTCCGTCTGTTATTGTCATTTAGATTGATCATTATTCGCATCCAGGACGTCATACCACCAACCGATATTATCAATCGGCAGTTCTTGAATCTGGTTCAGAAGCTTCTGAGCTTTGACCCCGCGCAACGCATCACCGTGCGGGAAGCACTCAACCACCCGTACTTCTCGTTGAGCATCGCCGAGGAATTATAAGCCGCGTCTGTACATAATTGACCTGACCCGGCGTCCGTCCGCTCTACCCTTGCTCTTTCCGCCTCGCTCGCCCGGACGGCTGTTTATTGTTTTTATGAAACCACACTACAATTGTACACCATCTGTCTCAGTGTCTCCACATTTACGATCTATCGATTCTTGTTTTCCTAGTCCCTTCAAGAACACACCCGAAAATGTCCGCATTTCAATAGCTCTGGTCTTAATTCCACGCCACACCGCACTCGCATGGTTACCCATCGTCGGTATCATCAAGGTATACATCACATGGTCCCCTTCGACCACCCTCGCAGACTGGCCCCAAGAGCTGCCTGGGTTTGGCCCTGCCACCGATGTTGCCCCACATCGCACTGCTACTACAAGTGCATAATCCGTACCATCCCACACATCATAATCTTCGTACGTAATACAACATGATAACGACACTTATATTATGCCCCCTCACTGCAATCAATTCCCATCCAGTATTCATTCGGCCAAGCTTGCATTACCCTTTACCCACACGTTCCTTGTTCACCCCAATCATCATTCATCATCATCACCGTCATCCATCGTCTCATTCTCCATTTCGTTGCTTGCGACACCCTCACGCACTCTCGCTACCATCTATCCTGTCTTCTGTCTTTTCCCTCATTGTTTATTGTTCGTCATTGTCACTGGCCACTTGTCATTCGTGTTGTCTGGGACGCTTTGACTTATCATCCCACATCCTTCGTCCTTCTCTGTCTCCTTCTGTCTCCCTCTATCTATGGGCCGGCTGTTATATCTTGTACCATCATCCACAACTATAGATGCAACAGAAACAGAAACAAATCTGACAACTTCCAGTGAACCCGTCTCCCTGTCTGTTAGGTATTACTGACCGCGGGATGGCGATCTCGAATCCGAATCCGACTTTAGCAGGTCCCGAGGAAATGCAAGCTCGGAGCGCAGTTTCAGGTACTTTGTTTAATCTTGGAGCCGCGAATCGATGAAGCGACGATTTGTGTTGTAGGTATTCTTACCTGAAGCCTGTCCCACTGGCACTGTTTCCTATAACCTGTTACGTGATCCAGCGCCTTGAGACATCATGGTACTAGTAGCGTGGAAAAGACGTTGTGCATGACATTCGATCGAGTTTAGGATCGGCGTCTCCGACTACTCTTCAGGCGGCAGGGCTCCTTGAAACACGGCCGCTTGTGGGGACACAGACTTCACGCATACCTCGACTCGGTCGCCTCGCCCATAATAATGACACTGCTTGGGCCAGGACGAAATAATCGCAACGTAACCGGTAAGCGTCAGCAAATGTACGTACTTCATATATCTTCCATCATGATATACTGGCAGTAATAATATGGTGAATAGTATGGAACAAGCGGCGTGGCGCACGTCATGTATGGCAGGCTTCATTTCATTGATGTGGATACAAGTCTAACTAGTGAAAATACCATCGGCTTGATGCTATAGATACGGCTGTGGTAACTTCTGGTGGGGTACGCGAAGTTTAATCATGGTCACGTGCGTGTAACGCGTTGGTCACGTTCCGTCAACGCGACGGATGCTTTGCACCATTACCTCGGGTATTACCAGAACGACGAACATCAATATTCTTATAGATTACTGAGCGGGGTACCGAAAATTCCCTCACTCTGGCTATAGCAAACGAGAACGAAGTGTAGGCTGCACAAAATTCTGTGGTGCCAAAGCGGAACAAACAAGTCCGCCACTTCGCTGTACTTACTACTAGGGGCCATCGCAACACTGCGACGACTCAGACCTTGCTTGCATGCCTCGAGACTATCATGATACATGAAAAACTAAATGCCACTCGTTGCCAACCTTCGGTCGCTCCTCGTGGCATGGATGGTGAGTTTTTAAGGCAGGAAGGCCTAGTAAGTAAACACATCCAAATACAATGTGGCTGAATTAAGGATCTGGGAGACCTTGGCAAGCAAGGTAAAGTATCCTTCTTCAGCCACTACTACCATCACCTTTCCTCAACACCCAAATCGCTCTTTGTCGGTTCGTCTTCTCGTTAGTACTCAAAATATCCTGTCATCTATTTGTTAGCTCGTGCCACAGCTCCGACTATCACCAGTCCAATGCCAGACGCCGCAGGCTATACTGCCAATATGATATATCATCAACCTCTGATTGTAGGCTGACCCGTGATATATCAAAGCCTACAATCAGAGGTGTCTCACTGCGGGCATTGGCCCAAATAATGTGAGATTCCAAGGGGAAGATATTTGGATCATTTTGGTATTAAGTTCATACTAAAACTGAGGAGGAAAGGCTGAACATATTTGTAATATCTCCAACAACATGTCCAGACCAGAGATCAAGGGGAATCATATGAATATATTGATAATGGTACCTGCATCTCCTCCTTGGCAAAACTTTGGTCAATTTTCAGATTCAATCCTGATAACACGGCCAGAGATCATGGTGATCATATTGTAATTAATCATACCTACGCATATTTTCAAAATCAGTGGGTTTTTTATGTTGGATTCATCGCGAT
>JABCKH010008025.1:0-16430 GCA_018851285.1 Lyophyllum semitale | reverse complement strand
CTAATTTAGAGGTATTGCCGCAAACAAGTTGTGTTCTGCTAGAACACTTGTTTGGAAACACCTGCCAGTGTCTGGTGCCCATGGTTGGCCGAGGTTGAAAGTGTTGGTTCCATCGCCCTTCACCCAAGGAGGGCCAATGCGGTAAGGATGGGAACTTCCCTGACTGGTAGTACCAGGATTGAATTATCCCTCAAAAATGGCAGGACTGAAATAGTTATGCCAATGGGAACCTTCATAGTGTGAATCACTCTTGAATTTACACTGGAATCTGCTGTATGAACCGACATTTAGAATGAATTATCCCAATCTACAGCAATTCGCGCCAATGTTAGGAACTAACAACATTGCCGTCCTTACATCACTTGACCACATTGATCAACGATCCAAGAATGATCTCACAGGCAGAGCGGTACGATTTGACAAACTCAACCGATATTTATAAATTCATACTATCAGGTATGGAAGAATTGCCGTTATTTTCCCGATTTTACCTATTTTAAAGTAGTATAAGGATGTATCGGAGTGGATTCAGATGCCTGATGTCAGCATTCTAATGAATTTACCTTTCAACTTTAGTCGAAGCGCCGAAGCGTCTATTCTGACAGCTCACGTGAAAAACAGTCAGTCAGCCAGTACACAGCCTCCTGGATTCACCATTTTCTTCGACGTCCACCATTGAACTCTCCTCCCGAAGTTAGAACGTGCACAGAATTCCGCCGCCGACACCTACCATCATCACCACCATGCCACTCCTTCCAAATGTAGAGAACGCAAACATCTATGGAGGCTCATTCAAAAATATTCAAGGACACAACTATCAATATTACGCGGGAGGAAATTTGACGATCCACCGCAACGATCCTCGTAAGGACCTGTTCATTACCTCCATATCTCATCCTAATTTCTTGTGGGACAGTCATCCAAGTCTTATTACCGGAGACGGCAACCGGGGCCAGGTACAACTCTCGTGAGAGATATCCGCATCCAAAATGCTATCCTGGTACTCGCCAGGCGATCCTCCAGAATACCAAAGGTTGGGCTGCAAACGGAGCGACGAGTGGCGGTGGAAGCGTGATGTGGCTCCATGGACCAGCTGGCGCCGGGAAGTCGGCTATCGTACAAACCGTATGCGAGTCTGCCGCAGAGCAAGGGATACTAGCCGCGAGCTTTTTCTTCTCCCGAGCGCACGTACGACGCGATTCTGCAGATTTTTTCTTCACGACGATCGCATATGAGATGGCAATGTCAATGCCTGATATACGTGATTCGATCGCACAAGTGGTGCGCAATAATCCATTGGTCGTAAAAGAGGCTACAACAGTTGCTCAAGTCCAGCGTTTAATCGTCGAGCCTATTCTTTCAAGGCCTATCCGGAATACAATAAAACAGTCACCATTTTTGATTGTTGTCGACGGCCTGGACGAATGTACCGATAATCATGAAGAAACATTGCTTTTAACGACTCTTATCGACCTCGTCCGCAAGCACTGTCTTCCGCTATATATACTGGTTGCCAGTCGACCCGAACCACACATCAAACACATCTTCGACAATGCGCAAATGCAGAACCTCTACACCGTATCGCTCCATGGGAATTACCAGGCAGATCTGGATATCTATTTTTTCCTTCAGGACAACTTTGAGAAGATCCACGACGCAGAAGCACACTCGTACATTATGGAATCTGTTCCAAAACCGTGGCCTGGCTCCGAAATCCTCGAGGTTCTGGTCAGGAAATCCGGTGGTTATTTCATCTACCCGTCCACGGTTGTTGCCTTTGTTGGCAAAGAATATTTTTCCCCGGTCAAGCGTCTAGAAGAGGTAATGAATGCAGCGCCGGGATCGGCGACCACTGCATTAGCAGAGCTCGACAAACTGTATATTCAGATCCTTTCGACATGTCCCAACCCCCCACTCCTGAAGCGTATCATTGGTTGCGTCCTCATGCCTGTCACGCCGAACACTGGGGACTTAACCGTGTCCATGATTGAGTCGCTTCTTAGTCTTAATCATGGAGAGGTCATGCTCACATTACGAGGGTTACACTCACTGTTCTCTTTTGAAAGAACCAATTCCGAACACTATATCATGACCAACGCCGGAGTATATTCAGGTGACCTGTGTGTCAGGTCCCTCCATGCATCTTTCGCCGATTTTGTCTTCGACGAAGTACGCGCCGGAATCTTTTTCCTCAATACCCAGGAGCACCATACAGACATGGCTCTCAGGTCTTGGAGATATTTCTCTACCTGGTCTGATGCAGACCACTATCACACTCAGTAGGGTTCTTTCTACTATAAAATAATCCTTCCACTGAAGCAGTCGCTGTTTTTTTTCGCAGGACCTTTGTGTGGAGAATACGATACCGTTTCGATAGTTTCCTCTTCCACTTCTGTCGTGTTCAAGATAAGTCTCGCCTGCTTGAACACTTGGGCATTGCAAATAAAACCACGTGGTCACCCTTCGTGAATGACTCAAAGGATTGGGTGGTGACAGACAAGCACGCCTTGCTATATATCATTGAAGAAGTTATTGTTGCGTTGAAGGCATTGTGCTTCTTATATCATCGCACATGGCACTCCACTCATTCCTCATGTTTAGATCATTGTCCCTCCACCTCACAACAAACTTCGAGAACTAATCACCCTTACCGACTCCATATACAGTGTCCACTTGTCTCCACATTCCCAACATCACGTCTTGTACATTCAGGGGCTGTTTACCATGTTCAGAGACAGTTCGATGGAGGCGCAGCACGGCACTGGAAATTACATGGAAGCCGCACACTTATTACAACTATCTCAATTTGTCGAGCCTTCTTGGGAACACACCTTTTATTACCTGGGTATCTGGTATCCTCGCCAGTTCACGGACTTCAAGGGCCGCCTTTGCGAAAAACCTGGCTTTGTGGACTTCATGAGCGACAAAGAGCGGTGTGGTCAGCTATTCCTCGAGTCGGAGGCCCGCCATGCCGGCCTTGCCCTCTGCTGTATGAAAAACCTTATGGAACCCTCAAGGACACTCGTTCCATTACGTTGGTAAGTTGGGTACCTGCTTTTTGAGATATAATTAACCTCTGTAAATTTGGGTTTTCTGTTTTCTCTTGCAGGTATGCGAAGAGTTATCTTCTCAGGCATTTACTACTAGCCGCGTCCGTCGACACGAGAGTGCTAGATTACCTTCGAATTTTAAAGATGAACGTTAACTCCGGCGGTAATGATTAAGCTCCTGTGATGCCACCAAGGAAGTACTCACACTCCCATATTGATACAGGTATTCTCCACGATCCCGATAGTCTGACTTCTATCGCATCGGCGGTAGTCCCATGGCTGGAAGTAAGTTGTTGCTTTCACGAGTACTTCCCAATTCAAGCACCATTCTGATTTAATCTTTCCCCTCCAGAGCATTTCAGACCCCCCAATGGATGTTCTATTACCATGGAGAACATTTCTTATGAGCCCAATTTGATAGACCACCGCACTTTCACCGACGCCAGTAGAGACCATTGGGTCAGATGCAAGTTCGATATTGTGTACAGGAAAGGTGTGGGAGCAGCGAGAACGCCGCAAGACGGGGCAGCACATGAGATAAAGCAGCATGTATTAAACACGAAGATACAAAATTAAAAGGATCCATTCTTAACACGGTTCACAACTTCAACAAACCATGGAAAGAAAAAAGAAAACTAGGCTGGGCCGGAGGGAAAGAACAACGATGCATAGCAAGAAGACGGGAGGATAAGCAGCGGTGAAAGTAAAGCGTCGATGGATAGGTACTTCGGCAGGACCCATACGAGTCCCAATATGATCGATTTCTTTTGCACAAAGCGCGCGAGTGAATACGATAGGCCGGCGCGCATGTTCGACAGGCCTACGAGCATCATGCATTCACCGTTGCCACATCCACCTCTTCCGCCTCTACCTCCGGCTCCGCTGAGCGTCCGATTGCCCCGCTGTATCGTCATCCGTCGCTCCTTGCCCCAAGACGACCGCTGCAACAACAATCCAATTAGCAACGGCCTCCTAAAAAGGAAAACAAAACGAAAAGACCCACCATATCCATTCAGATCCGTCATGACAAGCTGTTGTTAACTATCTCAGATGCCTCTCCTCCTCCTTTCCCTGCCCCTTCACCTCCTCATTCTTACTCCCACTCCCATCCCGTCGCCCCCCCTTTCCCGCCCCAAGCACGAGCTTCCGGGGCACCCTACCAACGCTCGAGGAAGCGGAACTTTGCGTCGCGGGGCACATGCTCTCCGTCAGCAGCATGACCTCTCCGATGTTGGAGGACCGGGCTCAACGGTGTTGAAGAACACGTCGAGGGGCGGGTGATATCCTGCGGAACGGAAAGTGTAAGTGTTGGTTGGTGGTAAAGGAGGGCTGAGAGGGGAAATCAGCAGCGAGGAGGGATGCCGACAACCACCTAGGGTTCCCACGACGGATCCCCAGCCTCAGACAAAACGAACACGAACGACAACAATCATGTGGATAAGGGATTGGCTGCACACGGCACGGTAAACGGTAAAGCGAAATGTAGGCGCTCAAAACGAGATCGCCGGTGAAAAATGAAAAATGAAAAGTGAAAAGTGAAAAAAGAGAAGAGAGAGAGAAACCAGTCCGAACGCGGAAAACGGGCGGGATAAACCGGGGGGATGGTCGAAAGCTGGTTTGGGATGCACCGAACGAGGATCAAGTCAACCGAGGTCGCAGAGAAGAGAACTAAAAGGCGTAAAGGGCGGGGAGGGAACACCGAGGGCAATAGCTAGGGTTAGGGTTACCTGTACCCGAAACACAGAACCCGCCGGTAACACGAAACAGAGAAACGAAAACGAGAAAGGAAGGAATAAGAGGGACAGGAGACACGTACCACGTCTTCTAGTGTGGTCTTGCTGCTGAGGAAGGCTTTCTACAGTCGGTGCTGTCACACATGGATCGTGACGGCCGCGGGGTCTGTTTGCATTTTTCGCTGGAAAAGAAATGTCAGTATGGTGGCAATAAAGATAAGCGTGAAAGAAAAGGGCTCACCATCTTCAGGATCATCCAATTTCTCCTTCTCGTCACCCTTGTCTTCCCTAGCCTTCCTAGCAGGGAGCGGGCTCGTCTTCTTGCTCGGCCCAGCATCCTCACCCTCCGCATCCTCCACGCCCTCCTTCTGAGCGTTCATCCTTGCTTTCAACGAGTGCCTTCGCCTTGTTCGTGACGCTCTTCGTCTACCTCCTCGGCCTCGGCGCCGCGGTGCGGTAGCCCCACAGGAGGTCGCCGGGTTCCTTGACGGGCTTGTCGAAGTATGGATTCGATCTCGTGGTACTGGAGTTTCGAGAGGTCTTTTGGGACGAAATAGGCGCCGTCGGGGTGGGAAAAGTGTACGGGACGGGAGAATTCAGGGAGAAAAGAACATGGGGCGAATAAGAAGTACAAAAAGGGAGAAACAAACAGACATCATTTAGCAACAGGCAACACTCGAAGGTAGAGGGTTACGCACTGGTTTCTATTTTGCTGGGGTTCGCGCTAGACGTTGTCTTGGACATAGTCTAGGTCGACAATCTAACACGGCGTTATCGATGTGCACTGCGTGCAGACTGGTGCAGAATTACACGCTAGATAAAGAGTTGATGCGTTAGTAGGAGGATTGAAGAGTATCAGATAAAGAATGACGAACCAGATCAAAACCAGATGTTTTGCCTCGTTCCTAGCGATCTTTGCATGGGCTGGGCCCCCTACTTGGTCTTCGCATCATTGCCGCCATCGTGCCTACGCTCTGAATCGTCCCTACTCTTCACTAGGACTTGGAGGTGGTGTTCCGCCGATTGGTTAAAGCTTTCTTGTCCTTTCCGTCCATGTAGAGCGAAACCTACAAGCACTTTTTACCATCAGTGTCGTGAATACGTTATTTAAGTAAGAAATGATATCTACGCACTAATCGTTGGGCCTGATCGATAGCATACTCGGTCTAACAGACAGACAGCCTCTGGCTCAGTATGAACAAGGCCTCCTTGAAGCTCTGGTGATGGTGCGGGGTGACCGTGAGGTCTGTTGAGTGTTATTTACGCGACTCCTCAAACTTGTCCATAGCGTAGTCTCTCAAACTCTACGTTCATTACACTTCGAATCTGCTTAAATACATGGCCCACTACACCATTTCCTAACCCAGTTAGTGTTATCTTGTGCTTGCCTTGACAAGACAGCCGACCACCCAAGCTCGTGCAACTCAATCCTAGCGCATCGAACTCGAAGCCTCCATCCTCAAGGCCTTAACTGCGCAACGCGCCTTAAGACACGAGAAGACTGGTTTGCGCCTCCTATGCCTCCAATGACAAGTTCACCAAGTGGCTTGTTGATTGCTTTGTCACCGATTCATAATCGACGAATGTTGCGCAGTACTGGGAACCCTAACTTTTGACTTGACATCTCTTCTTCTTTTCCAAGTGGAACTTATAGGTAAAAATTTCAAGCAAAGATGGCGCGGTATCTGCCAAGGGTCTGGTATATCCGTGCGTCGTCTTGACTGGCGATCAAGCCCGTACTTATGCCTTACTTAGATTATTTCCAGATCATTCTGCGTCATGTTTTACGATTCACGCCCGAAGAAAAGAAGCTAGCGACTTGACTGTCTAGCATCGTTGCAGGCGACTCGAAGAAATCTGAGGCGCCTCTCATGCGAGACGAGTTTTTGGTTGTTGACCGCTGTGCGGCGAACGCGATGCCCATCATCCCAGCGACTCAGGATAGGGATACCAATGGCGCCCTGCGAAGTGTCAGGAGCATTGAACAGGCAGGGTCCGTGGATATTCGTATGTCTGCTCGAAAGACGAGCCATTCATGGAGGAGGTCAAAGAGCAGTGAGTGTCGAAATATGGCGTTAGAGACTGAAAGGACGTGATAACTCATCTTTCACTTAGGCGTATCTCCGTGCTTTCCGGATCTTGGATGGAGTTCGGCGTCACCCCGAAAGTTATACACTACACTGGAGGCTTCCGCGTGCACCGCCTTCATCTGTCACACACCAGGGATATGCAGATATCTATTCATTTCTTAAGGACGGCTTCATGAAAATCCACGACGCGGAACGGCATTCTGCCACGATGAAATTCGTTCGAAAGCCGTGGCCATCAAATCAAATCCTTGAAATCCGGAAATCTGCCGGTTATTTCATCTATGCGTCCACCGTCCTCAAATTCGTCGATGCGGAGTATTTCTCACCTGATGATCGCCTGAACGAGATACTTAGCGCATCACCAACATCATCCACAACAGCCTTCGCAGAACTCGACAAGCTGTATTCGCAGATTCTGTCGACATGCCCCAACCCAGCTCTCCTTAAACGAATCCTCGGCTGCGTTCTTATTTATGTCAATACAGTTCGGCAGTGGGAGGCCGACAGCTTCGATGATTGAGATTCTTCTTAGTCTCAAACCTGGGAAGATCATGCTCACATTACGAGGGATGCACTCGCTTCTTTCTTTCGAACGGCCATCGCTACCTGTCCTTCCCAGCTATAATCACATCATACCGAAGCACAATGCAATACTTATTAAATCCATCCATGCCTCATTTGCAGATTTCCTCTTCGATCAAGAACGAGCTGGAGCTTTTTTCATCAATGTCCAGGAGCATCACACAGATATGGTAAGCAGTTGTTGGAGGCGTTTCTCCAATTGGCCCGGAAATGGAATCCCGTATGGCCATGCACTGTTGAACAGTTGTTCTCCCACTGAAAGACATATTTTTTCATTGCAGAGTCGCAGCTAGGCGATATCTACTTGATAGTTTTACCTTTCACTTTACCCAAACACACGACAAGCAACCACTCTTCAAAACCCTCAAGATTGGCAATAGAGCCACATGGGTACCATTCATTTATGCGTCACAAAGCTGGCCAATGGTGGACAAGCACACATTGTTAGAGGCAATTGACGGCATAGTTCGGGCATTCAACGTATTTGATCCCCCATGTATTACTATGCGACATCAGGTACTCATTTATCATGTTTAGACATTTGTTCCTCCACCTCAAGATATGATTTGGGAATTGCAAACCCTTACCGATTTCGTGTATTCCGTTCACCTATCTCCACAAACTCAAGGTGACGTGCAATTTATCCGAGGGATTTATACCATGTACAGCAGGCCGCACCCATGGATTCCAGAATGTCAAATCATTCCTGATCTTGCAGAATTCTTGCAACTTTCTGATTTTCTCCAACCTTCTTGGATGGGTCTCTATGATTATTTAGGGTTCCGGGTCACCAGGCCCGGCATTTGCGGTTTTTTCATCGGCCTCGGGGACCTGTTTTGCCACAAGCCCAGCTTCGTGGACTTTATGGCCAATCCAAGGCGGTGCGGAGATTTCTTCATCGATCCAGTAACTTGCCATACCCATCTAGCCCTCTGCTGTATCAAAAGCCTTAAGGGAAGGCGCTCAGCTCTACAAAGGTGACTTGTCTGCGACTTATAGGTGCTATGTTTTCAAATGCCATCGCGTCGTGTTCCCTCGTGGAAATAGGTATGCAGCAGACAACATGGCATGGCACATAGCTCAAGCGGCGCCCGGTGACAAAATAATACTGGACGGTCTTCACAATCTTGACCTTAATCCAATGTTCTTCGGTGATGCAGAGTTAATGATGCAATATCTTCAAAGGAATACTCATGTGTTGGCAGACCTCAATCCATACAATCGGACTGTTAGGAGTGATAACGCACAGTGCATGATCCGCTTGCTGGAAGTAAGTCGATTTGCTTCCAAAGCTCCTCGTTGTGATTTGATTCCTCTAAACCAGTGTATTCCCAATCCTCTGAACGATGTTCTATCATCGTGGAAAGCTTTTCTTCACAAAATGGAGCCTGAATAACGTAACAGCGCACATACACCAACTGACATGACCACGCCCACGACACGACCTCCACCGATGCTCACCCAGTAGACTACAGAAATAAAATAAAAAGTAGCATGCACACCAAGCCACAGAATTATAAGTGAAACCTCTTCCACTTCCTTGGCAAGGAACGTATAGCAAGAAGGATCGAGTGAGGAGTAGCATGTCAAAAAGTAAGAGCGTCAGCGGTGGAGTAGTGTCCCAAATACGATCGATTACTTTTTCAAAGCGCCCGATCACGTGAGAGAAAACCGAGAGGCCGGGCGCGCGTGCATGTTCAAGCCTTATGCCTCCGCTATCACCACATCCGCCTCCGCCTTGGGCTTGCCGTGCACGTTCGCCGCATCCTCACCCACCGGTCCTTCCCCAGAAATACTACAAACCCAGTGATCAGCCACCGCCTGGGGAAACAGCCAAAGAAAAAGAAACTCACCGCCTCCATTCTAATC
This sequence comes from Lyophyllum semitale, assembly GCA_018851285.1. Lineage (NCBI taxonomy): Eukaryota > Fungi > Basidiomycota > Agaricomycetes > Agaricales > Lyophyllaceae > Lyophyllum > Lyophyllum semitale. Next base: position 7,106 of record JABCKH010008025.1, on the reverse strand, counting down.
CACCAAAACAGGGTTTGTTTCCGGCACCACCGACGTGCCGTTCACCTTATTCCTGCCCTCCCCCTCCTCCTTCCCATTCCCATTCACCTCCTCCGCACCCGCACCCGCACCCGCACCCTCCTCCCCTTCCCCTGCTTTTAGCACAAGCTGCCACCTCTCCACTAACGCCCTCGCCCGCCCCCTAAACCTATACTCAGCATCGCGGGGCACGCGCTCCTCCGCCAACAGACCAATGTGCCGCATCACCTTGCCGATCTTGGAGAACTGCAAGTAGGCGACGGTGATATCGTGGCAGGACTCAACGGTGCTGAAGAGCACGTCGAGGGCGGGCATGTCCTGAGAGGAGAAAAGGGTAAGTTGATTGTAACAGAGACAGAGCGCGCAGCAGAGGAAGAAGAAACGGAAAGGCAAGACTCTAGGGTTATTTATAATCGACATAATCGGTTCCCCCCCGCAGGATGGAACGAGCACGGACGCCAACATCATTAGCATGGGGGGACGAGGAACTAGCTCGTATTGTAGGATAAGAAGATCCCTCACACAGAAGAGAAAAGAAGAAAGGAGCGAGAAAGAGACGTACCCCATCTTTTAGTCTGCTCCTACTGCCGAGGAAGGCGCTCTGCAGGTGGTGCCGCCACTCGTGGATCTTGATCGCCTCGGGTTCTACTTCCATTTTCGCGGGGGCTGGAAAAATAAGGCATCAGTATGATAGACGAGGATGGGAAAGACGAAATCGAAAAAAAGAAAAAGTGAATAATCAATGATGGATCCGGACTTGCCATGCACCTCTACCGCATCCTCATCTGGAGCTCCTCCCTTCAAGAACGCTATGTCTACTATAAACCTAGATCAGCCACCGCCTGGGGCGAAAGCAAGGACAGGAAAGAACCCACCATGATCCGCCAAAGCCAGTGTTGTGTCTGGCACCACCGACGTTCCATTCAACTCCTTCTCCCCCTCCCCTACCACTACCACCACCTCCCCCACCTCCCCCTTAACTTCTTCCTTCCCATTCCCATTTGGCTCCTCCGCACCCGCACCCGCACCCGCACCCCCCCCTCCCCCGCCTTTAGCACAAGCAGCCACCTCTCCACCAACGCCCTCGCCCGCTCCCTAAACTTATACTCAGCATCGCGCGGTAGCGTTCCTCAGCCAACAGACCGATATGCCGCATCACCTTGCCGATCTTGGAGAACTGCAGTTCGGCGACGGTAATATAGTGGGAGGACTCGATGGTGCTGAAGAGCGCGTGGAAGGCGGGAATATCCTGTGGATGAGCAGGAAAGAGTTGAGTTGATGGGACGGCTACGGAGCCAGCAGCATAGGAAGAAGAAACAAAAATGCAAGACTCTAGGGTTAAGTTCCCCCGCGCAAAAGAAAACGAACACGGACACCAGAGTCATTAACAGGGGGAGGACGAGAAACTGACTCGTACCATAGGATAACAACATCCATCACACAGAAGTGAAAAGAAGAGAGGAGAGGGAAAGAGACGTACCGCGTCTTCTGGTCTGCCCCTGATGCCGAGGAAGGCCTTCTGCAGGTGGTGCCGCCACTCGCGGATCTTGACCGCCTCGGGGTCTGCTTCCATTTTCGCTAGGGCTGGAAATAAGTATCAGTATGATATATGGGATAGACGAGGATGGGAGAGAAGAAATCGAAATCGAAAAATGATTGAGAAAGCAACAAAAAGGCAAAGAAAAGGTAAACAACCAATAAGAACGTCCGAAAACAGACTCACCGTCTTCAGTATCTTCAGTACCCTCCTCCGCCTTCTCCAATCAAAATACAAGCCATAGACGACGAATTAGATCACTCACACAATAGAGATTCCCGCTCCCTGACCGCCACCGTGAGTACTCCGTGCCGTGAGTGATGACAAGCGAGGAGATGTCTGAAGTTTTTTTGAGCGTGAGTATGCCGTCGACGGAGCCGGAGAAGATGCGGGGTTAGGACGTGCAGGTGCGGTTAGACCTGGGAGACGTGTCTGAGACGGTGTATCTGCCACGGAGCACAGAAGTAGATTTTACATACTTGGTCGTGCAGCCACCAGCGGTGATGTGATTGGAGGTGTCAGCCGGGCCTGGCGAAAGCGAAAGGACCAATAACTGAGAGTGTAGCGACGAACTCTTAACAAGAAGAAATTTAATCAACAGTAGAGGTCTGCAACTAGAGTGCCTACGTTTATGCAGAAACTGCTTGTAAATCAATTGAATGAGCAACTTTATAGCTCCTCTCCGGAGTCGTTCAGAGGACAGAGGGCCTGTGCAAATTACGACGTGTAGGCGCCAGCAACGAGATGTCAAAAATCGGTACTATGTCATACTCTAAATAGGGAACTTTCAAGCAGCGATGACGGAGTTTGACGATTGGACGGGGTCGCACTTCTCTTGCAATACTATCACTGAAGTACTTACCAGTCTTAGAGGTTTCAAGGAAATCTTCCCGCGTTCGGAAACATGTTCAACACTCGTAATCGCTTCTCCTGGTGACCTGCGACTTTCCGGGCAGGCTGGCATCACGACCCTCATACCACGATTTTTTGTAACTTGCTTGAACTGAAAAGTTGTAACACCAGTGGTGCAAATACTCTCAAAGGGCTCCCAAGAGGCACGGAAGCTGGTGAGAACTACTGCATAACTGAAGTAGTCAATGTCAGCGAGATTGAAATCATCACGAAATCGTGATTCGGTGTATAGTATATGTCATATCAATCATGCCACGGTAGCCACCTCGCAAATGTGACCAGAAGTATTGTAAACATCGGTTGTCGTGAAGAAGCCACCAAGTACTGACTGCACACGACAAGTATCGCCAGCGAAAAGAGGAAAAATACGAAAAAAGAAAGAAAAAAAAAAGAAAAAAAAACCGAAGGCGCGGGTTGCACAGGGTCGAGAAACAATCCCCTGGTAGACAAGCGGTGACGAAGGGAGGCAAGAACAAAATAATGAAGCAAGACCCTAGGGTCTAGAGTTAGGGTACATAATCCATCCCTAATCCCGAACACGAACAACAAGACTAGAAATCCGCAGGAGGTGGTGGACGAGACACCGTCTGCACACAACATCATGCACAGTGAAGAGACAATCTGGCTGCTCGAGAACGCGATCGGTGGTGCAAAGTGCACTAAAAAACGAAGAAAAGGGCGTGACGCATAAAAGGAGGACACGGGGACGAAGGATGGATGATCGACTCGACACCCTTGGCATGGTGAATACAAAGACGGCGACGTCGCAGCCGCTCCATAAAAGATAGATAGAATATCGAGTCAAAAATTTGAGGACAGGTCCCGAGCGCAGGAAGTGGGCGGAAAAGATGGAGGGCAAAAAGCTCGGCCAGGGTGCCCCGAACGATGATCACGTCGACCGAAGTCGCAGACAAGAGAACTGAGAAGCACAAATGTCGCAGGGCGAGTGCAAGCACTAGGGTTGGAGTTACCCGCCCGCACCCGATTACCAAAATGTGCCAACGACACTAGGAAAAAAAGATGGAACAGAAGACAAGAGGAAGAGATATGCACCGCGCATTCCAGTGTGCTCTCGCTGGTGAGAAAGGCCTTCTGCAGCCGGCGGACCTTGACTTACCTTCCAAATACACGGCCCATTTTACCATTCTTTAACTTCCTAGCGAGTGCCAGCCCTTCTGTACTTGCATCAAGACCGCCAACCTGCTGTTAAAAAAGCTCGTGCAACTCAACCTCTCGCCGAAAGCACTAGTACTGGCTCGAAGCCTCTATCCACAACCCCAGCACATGCAACGCATCTTAGGATTCCAAAAGATTGAATATTACGACCATGGGACATCGAAGATCGATTTAACGGGACATCCGGGATCCCGTATTATGTCTTAGATACCATAATCTGATGCTTTTGTTAACCTTTGTTGAAGGACGTGAACGGCGAGTCAATCATGTTTTATTTGAAAATTTGATTGTGATTCTCTACACAGACGAAGTTTACTTCCACTGCGACCTCAGCTTCAATCCCTTCCAATTTCTGGAGGAAGTTTACGGTGCGTATAGTCCTACTTAGAAGCCCATTATTAATCATGTAGTTCGTAGCATGGACTATCACCATGTGCAAATATGATAAGACGATCCCTACGCTCAAGTACGAGGTATGTCTCCTTGACGCCATGCAAGTGCTTATTAACAACGGGTCTTTCTATGTAGATATCATATACATCCTGAGTTCGTTGCGGAATCCAACGTCATGGGGTCCTTATTCCACGACGGCGTAAGAAATATGATCTATGCGTGCGTAAGGTCATGGCGTATCGCATCCGTACATTGGTCCTCATCAAGCATCACAGTCTGGAGCAATTTCGAGATCGCACATATCCGTATGGGAGGGAGAGGGGAGAAATTAAGGCCACAGAATTTTGGAGCGGACCGGCTCGCGATCGCTCGTTGAGTGTTATTTTTACGATTTTTATCCCGGGCGTCTGTGACAATAAAACTTGACCCTCAACGCCGGGCTTATCAGTTAAATGAATCAGAGAGACCACCGACGAAGCATCGTAACCACGTGGAACTTGTGCCTGCCGTGACCTACTGATGTAGCATGTGTTGTATGCTTATCGGAGCAGGGGATAGTATGGAACAAATAGTGGGGCAAAAGTCACAAACTGCCACACGTACGAGAAATTCCTCCCTTTCACACACACTTTCGACGAAAATACCACAAAAAAATAGCCAGGTTTTGCATTATCGATGTCAAGTTGATGTCAGCTTGGTCTGTTTCTGATACAGATTCGGAAAGAAGGTGTTTTGTGCACACATTTCAAGAAGTGATCTGCACATGTTGGCAATTTATTCTACATGTTTGACTTATCAAGAAATTCGTACATGTTTATTGGTAGTACATCTTAGGCCGAGGGTACATGTTTGTGTCTTCAATTTGTTCTATAGGCTGGTGGACTATTAGAGTCCCTGCAGAGTGATGGGGCTTCTGGAGTGGCTAACAATTATAATTTATAATGGGCGGTCACATTTTAGCTGGAGAAATTGGTGGTTTGTTAGTGGTTTGAATTCAAAGCCTGAGAGGTGGTGAATGTCCGAAGTGAAGGGGCCCTAAAAGCATGACCATGTTTTGATGGTGTTGACGGGATGCTGTTCAAGACCCCGTATGGTACTGCACTGTAAATACAACCATCTATGGTTTGCAGAGCCCTACTGCTCAGCACATCAGATTAGATTGTGGTCACAAATTCCAAACGGCAAGATCGCGCTGTCCAAGTTATGCATGAGCATTAAACATGTCCAGCCCCGAAGAGAACCTGTACTCATGAAAAATTGCACCCTGTGCAAATTTTGAAGGTGCATCCCAACCTGTAACACAGATTGTGCAAAGGTGTAAAATTTCTACTTGAGATACACCCTGCTATTTGTGCCATAGGATAGCCTTCAGGTGCCAGTCGCCGACGACAGCACTTCAATTCGATTCAACCCCTTAGGTTACTCGCTTGTACTGCATTTTACTCATGAAATCACTTTGATAATTTCTCTGGAGCGCTGGAGCGCCTATTCTGACAGTTCACATGGAAACAGACAGTGCTAGCAGCAACCATAAGGCTTCGATCTATCATTTCCCTCGACATCCACCATTGCACTCTGCTCTCAAACGAGCTCGGCCACCTATCTTCGATGCCATGTCATGGTTTAACAATGCACAAAACACAAATATCTACGAAAGCTCGTTCACAAACATCCAAGGAGACAGCCATAACTTTCACACTGGAGGAAATATAGTGGTCCAACATAGCGATCCTTGTAAGCACATGCTCGTTGCAACTACCTATTGACCTGATGTTCAACTTTTGCGGCAGTATTTCAATTATTATTACCGGCAACGGCAACGGGCGCTGCGTACGACTCGCAGAAGCGATATCCGCCTCCAAAACACCATCCTGATACTCATCAGGAAATCCTCGCAGAACTCGGAGACTGGGTGGGCGGCGACCACGGAAGCGTGCTTTGGCTTCATGGACCAGCCGGGTCTGGAAAATCAGCTATCGCACAAACGATACGTGAATCTAGCGCTGATCGCGGACAACTGGTGGCTATTTTCTTCTTCTCTTGAGGTCATCCACGTCGCGATGCCATGGGTTCTTTCTTCACAACCATCTTCAACTGGCTTTATCAGCTCCAGATCTATGGAGTCATATCACCCGCGTAGTAAACAGCAATCCCATGATTGTTCGCCCGTCCAGGTGGAGCGTTTGATAGTCAGGCCGATTCAATCAAGGGCCTTGGAGGAAACAGTGTCACAATCACCGTTTCTGATCATTGTCGACGGCCTCGATGAATGTCAGGGCAGCGACAATCAGAGCCTGCTGCTCACCAACCTCATCGACCTCGTCTGTGTTCACCACCTTCCTCTGTCTATTTTGGTTGTCAGCCGACCAGAGCCACACATAAAGCACATCTTTGACAATACAGATATGTGTAAATGTAGCCTCTGGTTCCTGTCACTGTACGGCACACACCAGGCATATGCAGATATCTACTCATTTCTTAAGGATGGCTTTATGAAAGTCCACGACGCGGAATGGCATTCTGCCACAATGAAATACATTCAAAAGCCATGGCCGTCTAGTTGCTTCCTCAGACTTTTATCCCAGAAATCTGCCGGGTACTTTATCTACGCGCCTATGGTGCTCAAATTTGTTGATGCAGAGTATTTCTCACCTGTTGATCACCTGGATGAGATACTTAGCGCATCACCAACATCATCCACAACAGCCTTTGCAGAACTTGACAAACTGTATTCACAAATTCTGTCAACATGCCCCAACCCAGCTCTCCTTAAAAGAATCCTTGGCTGTGTCCTTGTTTGTGTCAAAACAATTAGCATTGGAGGGCCCACAACCTTAATGATCGAGATGCTTCTTAGTCTCAAACCCGGGGAGCTCATGCTCACATTACGAGGGATGCACTCACTTCTTTCTTTTGTAAGGATGCCACCACCATCTCTCCTTCCCCCCATTAATCGCATTGTACCTGAGCGCAGTGAAATACTTATTAAATCTGTAAGGGCAACCTTAGGGCCGGTCGACTGGACAAGAGTCAACGGGCTGACAAGGGGGATCCAAAGTATTTATTAAGT
>JABCKH010008024.1:0-16449 GCA_018851285.1 Lyophyllum semitale | reverse complement strand
GGTATGAAAGCGTTAAGATTGGGTCGGTGTGGGTAGTCAGAGGCTTGAGGACGGTGATACTGTTTCCGAAGAGCTCTATAGCTTTCATGACCTTCGAAGGACCGTCACTGAACGTGGGATCAGTAACTAGAACCAACTTACTCGAGATGAAATACTAACCTGGAGTACATGCCTTCGATACGAAGGGAGATCGTTCTCTCCGTGGCGCGAGATTGCTTTTCTTCCTCCGCCGGAGAAGACTCTATGGTGAGGATCCTGGCTTCAAAGCCACAGTCATCTATGGCGTCGCGAACATCCTCTGCCAAACTTTTGGGCGATATTACGGCCACAGCGAAGCCCTCGAGAACGTTGATTGTGATGTTCGAGACTCCTGTAATTCGAGAGACAGCGTCCTCGATCGACATTGCGCAAGAGGCGCACGTCATCCCCCCGACCGCAAGAGTGACAGTAGCAAGAGACGAAAGCTCTTCCCCCGAGTGACCGCTGACTTCAGCGACTGCACTCGGTTTGCCTTGCTTTTGGCACTGCGTACAGTACTCCAGATGCTTCTCGTGTAGGGCAGCCAAAGCCGGGACGGAGACAGATTTATGAGCTGATTCGTTCTGACGAAGGACATCGAACCCTGCGTCGAGGAGGGCACGCCGAATTGTACTCGGAAGGAGGTCTTTTGGATGACTCACGACCACTGAACGTTCCTCGAGAGATATTTCAACGGTCGAAGGAAGAGGGGATATATTTTCCATGCAGCGCTTGACTGTCGACACACAACTTGATAATGCTCAGTTTAAAATCCGCACTGTGCAGGTAGAGAGGAAGGACATACTCGCTGCAGTGAAGATTTGCAACATGACTGAGAGTGTTGTATTCGATGTCCTCTTGAGGGTTATCCATAGGTGTCGAATTCCGAGTCTAGATGAGTGAATCGTTTCATTATCGGGGCGCGCGAGGGCCATTTATATGCCTCCGCGATGAAATGTTGTTCTCCATCAAATGCCTCATTCCCAAAACGGGTGGCTGACAAGTATAGATGTATCGCCACCGATCGCCGCGCAATTGCCACGCAATCGCCGCGAGTCGCCGCGTGATGTTATCCAACAAATGCCTCACTTGATTGTTCCTGGCTGTGGGACCGCGTCACTAATAATACTACAATCATCCTTCTCCTGGCAGAACGGACCCCTAGTACGCTGACTCTGCGCTCTAGAAATGCCTCACTCGTAAAGCGCGGGAGGAATGTACTTATTTTGGCAGTTCGTCCGGTAGATACTATTGGTAGCACCTGCCTTGTGGTGCCGCCCTGACACAGACTCAGGCACGTCCTGAAGTGCCTCACTTCTTGTCCTATATCCCGAAGGGAAGGGTAAGCGAATACTAGTGGGTTGTGAGGAGGATGTTCTTGTGGAGCTCGTACGACATCTTGTTATCTTGTTATCAGCAGAAACGAGGAACAACTCGACGACTCGGATTGTTCAGCAGCATATTACTAAATATTCCCTGGCAGATGCGTTCTCAGCGGCAATGCCTACTCTGATACAACAGACCATTGCGCCTGCAGCGGGTGTTCGATTTATTTATTTAAATAATCAGCCTTCCTGGACACCATTTCGGGGGATCTGCCCGGGATTGGAACACTCCTAGGACCTACAGCCAACTTGGAATACACCGTCTCCTTTGCACACAATGCAAATGAATCCAAAGTCAAAAAAAAGCCTGCTTCAGAGTCCTAGTACTTATACTAAGACTCAAAGAAACGAGCTATCGTGCGCATCTGCAATTTAGCGGTGGCGTCTTGTCGTTGAATGGACAACAAGGAGCACGGCATATATAAGTATTAGATTGGTTAATATCCCGACTCCCTCTGCAGTTCGGCAGTTGAGCAATTGCGTTCCCAGAATCCAGTAAACTGGACATCTGGGCTATAGGACGACAAACACAGTCTAGCTTAAGTCCAGGAGACAGTGGCTGGAATTCTTATCGAGTAGTTCGTTGCTAGGAAGTCATCCTTAATGTTGGACAACAACATGTTGAAGGCCCCCGCCCCAAACGAGCACGCGATCTGCTTTCAGATTGACATCGAATTTGGGCTCGTGCGACACCTCACGATAAGACGGCCTGTACTCACGACGTGCCACACTGCCTGCGATCGATAAAAGCTTGGTTGAGGTCGTGGAGAGAAAATTTGAAGCGTCTTGCTCGACTAAGCCCTCGACTCTCCTCACTGCGGGACTCGTGCATCCAATATTTGGTATGTCAGGATTGTATGCGCGGGAGGGGCGAAAAGAGGCACCGGAGGCCGCGGCGAAGAGGAAATCGGCAAGGGATAAACCATCCCGGTTCCTACGCTAGAGTAGGTATATGCATGCTGATTGTTACGTGTTATGACAATTTCAACGTACCATGTCGAGGAAGATGCGTAAACATCGCGTGGGGGCTGTTTCATTCTCGGGCCGTGGTAGTTTTCCTGTTCTTGCGGGTGAAGGTTCTCCCGATGCCGCGCTTTTCTGTGTCTCTTTGGGGTTGAGCCTACAAGTGCCAAACGGGAAGCATTATATATCCGAAGCGGACGCCATTGCAATAGGTAGTACAATTGCGTGAATGATAGTGATAATGATGATTCTATGACGAGATGTACTTTTGGGACTTGGTACACGCCATATCAGCACAATTGGGGCCATATGGAGTAGTATGGACTACTCACTATGTAATGTAACACCATGTGCGCAGCTTAACGCAAATAAAAGCTTGACTGCGTAGATTCAATCAGCAGGCGCTCTTACTCCGTTTCCGCCTCTTTGGCGAGAAGATTCTGCAAGTGATTTGCCAAACCCGGTGTGAGCTCAGTCAGACCATCGGCGGTGCAAAGACGATAGGACGGCATGGCTTGGTATGTCTCTGGGATGATCTGGTATAGATATGAGCGCTGAGAAAGGTCAGTAGGAGTATTGGATGTCGGACCTTACTGTCCCGAACCAGTACTGAGGCGATAATGTCATCTGGATCGCCTATTCGCCCAAGCGGGGGGATGTTGCGGTCGTCTGTGATGGGATAAGTGTTATTCCAAAGGAAGAAGTTAAAATGACATGCCGTGGATGTGCATCCACCCATCCTGCAGTTGCAGTGCACCGTTGGTCTGTATATCATCCACTTCCTTCTGAAGACCATCCTGGATCGCCTTGTGCAAAAGAGTACGAAACTTGGCTGCGTAACGAAACAACTGTGAATTAGCACTCCGTCTATATCTTTCGCGGAGACAGACAACACAACTTACGATTCTCGACGAAATCGTTCAATTCTGCGTCCCTTCCTTTGGACAAGCTGCCCCTCGATATCGCCGGCAGCCACCCGATGATGGCGCTCGAATTCGTTTGTCGCGGGGGTGATTTGAGGAAGGACAGTGCAAAGGCTGGCTGGTGGCGCGACAAGGGTGTTGGAGGGTCTACGAGGTGATAGAATAGACCCTCTCGGTTTGGATCTTGGGGATGCGCGTCTCGGGATGAATATCTTGCTGGACGGCAGTTAGGAACGGTGACAGCGTGTTTTTGAAGTCCAGCGCGTGGGCGGAATGGAGTGATTAACGGTGGGGTTTGTGTAGCTTTGAGAGAGATATAGAGTCTCCTAGGTATATTACTGCCAAAAGTGCGTCGCAATGGTCTTGACCGCAATGCAGCATTTTGCAGAGTGTTCGTTAGTCTGGGAGGTAGCATGTGAAGATTTGTACGTTTTCTTACTCCAAAAACAGCTTGTGCAAACAAATACTTGGCACCTCCGATCGACTCGGAGTCGAACTTGAGCTTGAACGCCCAATCTGCCTTTTCACGACTTGCATGAAGACCCATGAAGACCCTACGGAGTATCGATTAACCGGAAAGGACCAGTTTTCATCATGTCTTTCGATGTTCCCTTCGATGGGACTAACACACCTCTGGCAGCCAGATTTACCAGTTCAGGCTCTCACCATGAGGTTGCTAGGAGTACTCTCGATGCTATTAAAAACCAGCTTGAGATACTTCAAGATGGACAGATCTACGCAAAAACATCGATAGACGACTTCCTTTCAAGAAGCAACCCTCATGAGCGCTCCAACGACGACTTGCGGGAAATGCTTGATGTCATTGAAGGTCATCTACACAGACTAACAGATGAAGAACCACCCCAGTATCGGGACACTGGAGACTCTCGTGATGCGAATGCTCAGGGAGATGAGCCATTCAGAGAAGACCAATCAAGGAGCAACGATGATGCGCCACATCCTCCAGCTAGATCTAGGTCCGTGGCCTCCGCCAGTACATCGAACGATATAAGAATCCGTAGACCATCACACCTTCCTAACGCTAGGAACCATGCGGATGGACCCTCCCCGATGGACGATTCAGCTCTTGGAACAGGCCATTCCACTCGATTAGCGCTTGTGCAGCAGATGCGCGATATCCTGTCCCAGCCCGACCCCCCAGCCCCTCCCCCCACACTGGAACATCCTCCACCCCTTATACCTTTGGTATACCGACCTGCCCCGACGCCAAGAAGTGCTAGCCCAATATCTACACATGATCTCGTACAACGGCCTGCCATGTTGCCCCCACTCTCAACGCCTACTCGTCTTCATCGACACCGTCCACCTCGACGTCCCAGCAGGACACTTCGAGAATTAGAGCCCGACACTCGCCGTCAAGCCATCAACGGCAGATCCGTTACCTCTCGGGATGACACCGAGTTCGAACATGGATTACAACAGATACGGACGGAAAGGCTGCTTGCTATCGATCAAGCTTTTGTCCCCAATCCTCAGGAACTTGGGGCCTCTTCTCGTCAAGTTTCTCAGGGTCAGGGGTCCCGAGGAGGTCTTTTGACGAATAAGGGCAAATCCTCGAAATCTCGCGTGCATCCGTCTGATCCTCCACGAGACGACGGGCAGGGCAGACGCACAACGATCACTACACCTGGTACAGATCCCGCCGAGCCTACTCTCCGCCAAGCTCCACATCCACGTGCTGCTCAAGCCGAGGAACATGGCATCAGACACGCGGAGCCACTCCAAACCGGACGGCGAAGCCCCAGCTGGTATCATTCCTCATCTCGTCGTCAACACGAGCCACAGCCAACTGTCATGCAAATCTCTCCTGAAGTGCTCAACCCCGCCGTTGAGCTCATGCAGGTACGTATTTCCCTTAATAAATTGCATCAATCATCCTTACACAGACCGGCCTCGTTACTTAGGAGATCCGTTCGGGGCAGCGTGCGGTTGTGGAGCAGCAGCGCGAGGTCACGCGGTATATGCGGGACCTGAATGGCTGGCTGGAACGCGCTGTGCAGGATCGCAGGGTGGCGCTTGGGGAGATGGATACGCGGCTAGGGTGGCTCCAGGATGATATTCATCGTGTCTCCGAACCCATGAGGTAACAATGTGGATACATCCTGTTTGATAAGTTTGTTCCGTGAATAGTCTCGACTGCATTTAGATTTGCATGTTTGCTGATAGTGATATCCTTAGTGCAGTCACTGGAATTCATGAACCGATACGACAGCGTTATCTAAACCCTCATGGCAGGAAACTAACCACACGGCGCTCCAAAGTTGCATTCGATGCCTTGCCAGTGCTCCGCCCTGGCGCGGAGTTGAGGAGGATGACAAGAGGTTTGGGACATGGAATTAGTGGTAAGCCCTTGTTTTTGTGTTGATACTGGACTGAAAAGCTACAGGACGTCGAAAAACTTTATCGACTCCAACATGATCAAGATCGCTTCTACACGGCAATCGCCTCTTTCACTGTAGCGTCATTAGCGGCCACATATGTACAAATGACTTAAGAGTATGCTTACGCTCTCTAACCTTCCGCTTGATAGGGAACGGATTAGATGAGGAAGTTATAGAGCCCTCTTCTATGGTAGGTTCGTCCATATCGCTGAAAACGCCCATAAACTAAACAATTACGCCTTGGTCAGAAGTCTTCTGCTGCTGGTGGCCCGTATGGATGTAGTCCCCGTCGACCATAATATCGTGCTCCTTGCTGGCGCGGGAGACATGATTAAGATTCAAGGCATGGTAGTCATTGTCGACGCCAGTAGCCCGCTTGTCACGTTTGTCGTTGATGTTGACGGAATCCGCGCCTCCCTGCGTTTTGTTGGCTTCAGCTTCCACGGACATAGTACGAGCGGCTGCTTACGTCAAGATTTCCGTTCTATGCGTAGTCCGACGTCGACTGATTTGCCAGTCCTCTGCTGCGGTTTATCGTCACTTCAAAAAACGACCGCCTTCTTCTAAAAATTGACGTACAACTAGAACAGGAGCAGCCGCCGACAGGGCGATGAAGATACTGAGGAAAACAAAAGCGGTTTTCATGTTGGTAGGTGTTAGAAAATCTGCCCATTTCGAAATTCACCTGGTCGCTTTATAGGTTGCATCCAAGGGCTAAGATAGGCGGTCAGAAGCTAGACCATAACTCAGCCCGTTCGTTAGCTCACACCCGTCGTTATCGCTTTCGAACAGAATCCAAGCCCGTGGCGTAGAAAGCAATCTCATCCTCGTTTTCGACCGGAAGAACGTACCCCTTATCACCTGATTGGTGAGACCTGCGGTTCCACAATGGAAACACTACTAGACCAGTCATACACCCCTCTGCCTACCTTCTGACCCCGTTTGTCACGAACCCTGGCCATGTAAATGAGGTGTTGCATGATTTGGCCTGTCCTGTCGGATTCTTGAGCCCGATAAAAGGGCTTCATCCATTTTGATTGGATGGAGATGCAGTGGCCGATGTCACCCTGTTCCGCCTTATCGCGAGTCTGCTCATCGAACTGCATGGTTTTTATCGTTCAATAGGCCGCAGGCCGGTGCGGCACTGCACAGAGCGGTTGGCTAGAGATTCAGTGGCCGATTCATGCTTCTTGGTGCATGAAGAACTGGGATGGCGGGGACCACGCGGAGTAGGGCGAAGCAAACACGTGAATACTTGTGCGCCGAACAGCGCCCACGGGTGTAAACATGTACAGAACTATCTGTACTGATACAAATTATATATCGGTCGCCGCATGGTGAACGCGTGTTCCCATCAGCATTCGGTCCAGATCGCACCTCGTGCACTGACGCTGCCAATGCCATTTCTTGTTCCAGGTACTAGTAGACTCGATTGCAAATTGGTTCCATGATGCACATGACCCGGCATACTCGTTATACCCTTCTTAATATGTATCAAGCACAACCTCCTCATACCCCTCTTGACCGCGACGGCGAAAGGCCAGCCATGACCATATGTCCCCGCGAACAAGCCTACGAGCCATTACTCGGCAAACACACTGACGCTGAGCATCTCAGAGCCGTGCCTCCTTACTTTAAACCATCTTCCCCGACCACAAGCTGGTTAACCAGAAATTTCATAGTTCCTCTCTGGGTCTCCATATGTTTCGCCATTCTACAAGTGGCCTCCATTTCTTTCTTGATCTGGGGCAACTTTCCCCGTAACTGCGATTATCCCAATGCTCAGATCCTTTACTGTTCGTTTTTGTGACTGCCAAACCATTATGTAAATGCTCATACTTCGTCCACTGTCTGCAGCCCCGGCCCAGGACATCGTTGAATATCAAGCGGTCAAGTTCCATAGCGGGCTTCTCGGCGGTGAAGCACCGGACGTCTACAGCAGCCCCCCATCCGATGAGGTCGACGCAGCTTGGACCAATCTGTACAATTGTATGCTGCGATATGGTTGTCGCATATTCTTCCAAAGGCAAACTCACCTTTTGATTCTTTAGTTGGCATATCGCAAATTCCGGAGGATCAGGCTGTACAACTCGTTAATTATACTGGCAAGATTCCCCATAGCGATTCTGAATATATCGTGGGGCTAGATGTCTTCCACCAATTACACTGTCTCGTAAGTTTCCCCGCCCGACTATCAAAGTGACTTACTACAGCGTTCCCCTTGTGTAGGATTTGCTTAGGAAGGCCCTTCATCCAGGTATGTAACTGTGTGCTTTTCCAAACCGTAGGTTTTCATGGCCCTTTCGTCAGATTACTACCCACCAGACCCCAGAGAGTCAACCAAGCAACGCGAAATACACATCTCACATTGCGTGAATTCGTTGCGACAATCGCTCCAGTGCTCTGCCGATATCAGCACCATCGTTTTCGACAAACCGGCAGGAAGTAAAGAAACTGCCCGGTTTAGTATCTTGCACAGCTGTCGGAATTTCGAGAGGATAAAGGAGTGGGGTTTGAGCCACCGGGCGAATATGTTTAAGGTTGATTAACGGCTGAGCGAATAGCCAACTCTAGAGTCAGGAAAGGGGTTGGGATTGAAGCATCTGACTTTTCTCAAAACGCTGTTATCATCGAGGCAGTACATGCATACAATTATTGCTAGCGACACTACATAACTACATAAGTTAATCGTATTTGAAATCTTTAGACCCTTGAAGTGAGAAAGATGCTACGTCAAGTCAACAACTGGACTCCTGCCGATAGCCTCTCTAAGCAATTTATTCCTAGCCTCGGCGAGACAGAGTTCATCTGCCTGGGGATCATTAATCTCCATGACAGTATCAATCCAGGCAAGGGACCACGCCCCATTGCCCACCCTCGTGCCACCAAGCACGCTTTTCTTCCCGCCTGGATCAGGCAGAGCTTCCCAGCGCGCTCGAGAGGGCTGGGTGTCATCCCGGTCTAAGAAATACGGAAGATCAGAACGAGGATTCGCGGCAATCAAAGGCAAACTTACAATGTACTAGGCCCGAGTGAGGCTCATATACCCCACAAGGCACCTCATCTGCCTGAACCCTTACTCGCCGCCGCTTTATAGTAGGTTCGGCATCAACCTTCGCGCCCTTCTCTACACCGGCGCGTTCCACATCTTCTTCTTCTTCCTCTTCCTCCTCCCCTGCGCCCTCTTCTTCTTCCTCCTGCTCGCTAACTTTCCGCTTCGCCTGATTAGAGACTACGCTTGGCACCTCCATGCTCCTCGCGCCCGTGATTGGCTCAACGCCCCCACCAAGCTTAAGAGCCTCCCGCCTCCATTTCGCCCACTCATTCCCAGCTTCTGCAACTCGTGTCGCCATCATGAACATCCAATTATTTTCGTCCACCCCGTCCCGCGATAGCACGCTCTTCCGCACCGCATTCAGAGGTCCGTCGCTGTACGGACCCCACCCACTTCCCCCAAACAACGTTGTCGGCCCGCCTGCACGATATATTCCGCCACCAGCGCGATCTGCCTTACCGGCAGCAGCCCCCACAGCAGTAGCGGCGAGGGAAGAAACCTCGTTGCTGTGTGTGGCCGCGTTGGGGTCTGGGAGCTCTCCGACTGGGTCACCGGGTTTGATTCCGAGAGGTGTAATTTCCTCAATAGTCTTTTCCTCGTAGTAGTCGTCTGTGACCCATCTGCCGTCTGTGTCATCGTCCAATTGTACATTCAAGAAATGAGCGCAAGTCATAAGTGCTCCAGATATTGAGGGGAGATGAGGAACCCACCGATGACCATTTTGCTCCCGTGGAGCTTAAACGCGCTTCGTGCAGTGATAAGGGTGACGCTACGGGTGCGTAGGTGCGAGCCGAGTTTACCTTCGGCGATGAGGTAGTCCTTCTCAGGCTGAGTGGCATTCAATTTGAACGCAAGAAGATTGCGCCGAAAGTAGTATAACGAGTCACGAAACCCAGAAGTGCGTGCTGCATCGATGGCGAGCATATATTGACGCGTAGGATGCCTGTTAGGTAGGACGAAGGTAGACGCTTTGAATCTACGGCCTAAAAGAAAAAACTTTTCAACATGCGACGCGAGAGAAAAGCAAGACAAATCGTACCGCCCAGAAGAACTCCGGAAGGGTCAATTTTCTCGTTACCCTTGGGATCTTCCTCGGTAATGAATTCGTCGCCCTCAATGATATGGACTTTGCCTTGAATCTTGCGGAAAGGCTTCCCGCCTCCTAACGGCGCCTCCTTCTCCTTGATAGGTTCATCTCCTTCCCCTTCCGCCTCTGCCTCTCCAGCCTCAGAGTCAACCGCTCCCACTCCTTCGCCCTCTAGATCACCTTCAGCACCTGCATCGCCCTCCTCGTCGCCTCTCCTCGGCAACCGTATCGTTAGAGCACCCCGTCCCCTACCTCTCCCTCGTCCTCTCCCTCGTCCTCGCGCCCTCGGTGTGCTTGTTCCACTAGCTAATCCACGTCCACGCCCTCGTGGCCGGCCCCTCGGTCGTGGTGTCCCCACTCTGCTATTGCCGCCTTCATCGTCCCAATTCTGTCCGTCCGCAGGGCTGTCGACCTCCATTCCGTCCTCATCCCCTTCATAGTACGCTTCTGGCGTCGGTGCTGCCGCTATCAGACGCGAAGATGTTCCCGCAGGGATCGTCACAGTGGGTCCTAGCACTGGTGCTGGTGGCGCGGCGGGTACTCGGGCTTTGATTATGATTTTTGGAACCTCCGACTTCATTGTTAAAATTAGAGAATTTTTGTTGGCTTTTCGTTGAAGAATTGAAATAGACACTGCCTCCCTCAGCGCGAGTTGTCTGGCGAGGGGAGACGTTTGAAGATATCGAACGCGTCGGAGTTACTTAGGACTGTGACGGCGGTGCGTTACGCGCCGTGTTTGGCCGAGCTACGTTATGCGTGACGGGCGGTCTAGACAACGAGCCCGCCCAGGAGTTCTCCTGTAAGTACGTTTAGACCCAGGGCGTCGTTATGCGTTACGTTACGGTAAATAAGCACTTTTTTGGGCCCGCGTAGAGCATCGAACCCGCGGGGCTCTATACCTCCCTAAACCCTTCCGGAGATATGACATACTCGGGCATGGGCTTCAAGGCGCTCAACTCTGGAGGCCACTGGAAAGAGTAAATTTACAGCGGACCCTATGGTCTTAGAAGCTGGATCAAACACATCTATAGATGACGGAGCACGATATAGTGGAAATGGTGACAAGTGACAGCCCGAGGCTACTCAGAGCTCGATACTCGATAATGCAATACCTGGAAGTTCATCCTCCATTCCATGGGCCTCATTATCTATAACTCGATCGATATCCTCACCAGCTATGTCATCCATGGTCTTGTCGTTCAACGCCCAGACTGAAGAAAGACACGCGACCTTAGCACATGTCGCATGCAACGCGAGATATCTCTGTGAAGGGAGTGGCAACCGCGGGTCTGTGGTCGTGAGCGTGATGTCTTCCTAGTTACGTCCGAAGTCGCTTTCTAGTAGATGAAAGATTGATCTCGGCCGGCATCGGTTGGGCACACTGGAAAGCCAGTTAAATTTATTACAGGAAGTGATAAGAGAAGAAATGCACAGTTGGTGCGAACCAATTGAAGAGCATCCGAAACAGCTGGTGCTGGGTGGGGTCGAGTGTCAATATGTTTTCAAGACGGTGTGCAGCATATCCTGCGAGCTCATCTAAGATTGAGACCCCGCCGAAGCTCTCCATAACCGCCGACACTGACTATTACGCAGTAAGTCGTATCAATGATCAATGCCAAGACGTGAGAGCAAGAGAGCCTGCGTACTTTGATGCTAACAGCGTCACCATTTGAGACACCAGCAGACATATCCATTTCGGGGACGATATGCACGGCATCAGTGAAGTGTGGCATCGATTCGCCAGGATGTAAGGATTTTAATCCGTAATACACTACCGCGCTTTCGAAGGCGCCAGTGACCATGCAGTGGAAGCCACCACGTATAAGAGCCCGAGGCGGAGAACCTCAGTAGGAAATATGTCGTAGAAGGAGAACGACGAACAAGGTGCCTGGATGCTGCGTAGCTTTGGGGTTCTGCTAATAACAGCGCTAGCGATGTTTCGGGACGGCGTTCACGAGCATCGGGGGAGGCGGGCGGAGTGAGGCGTCTTGAACGTTGGACTGTACAGTTGTCGGTACGAGTCAATGGTGTCTATTGAATGAGTAGTGTAGCACTCACAGACACGGATAAGGTTGTTGTTATACCGTTTGCCTAGGTCAAAAAGCGCATTGTCGTTGGCACATGTCATAATTTCGTTGGAGGGGACAGCGCGGCCCTCATTTCGTGGCGCGAATAGAAGGAGATAACCTAATTCACGGGCGGCTACGAGGTGAGTAAGATGCCGGGCATTGTTCAAAGGTCCACTATTGGGTGCAACTCGGCACTCGTAATCCAGACATCTTGTATACGCGTCGTGGAATTGGGTGTCAGGAAGCCAATCTGATGGAACGGAGGGTAGCCAATGGTGCTTTTCCGCCATGATGAAAGGCGAGGTCAAGACCAGTTTTTGTAATGCCTGCTTTATCAGTTGAAACAATGTCTCAGGATTACGTATGTAAGGCGGAGGCCGCAATCCTCAATCTCTTGAGGGCACCCCAAATTGGGAGTCTGTTCGGGAACAGGATATAGCGAGAATCTTTCAATTATCAATACGTTTCATGGACCAACCGAGGGGAGATGAAGAACCCACCGATGACCATTTTCTCCCGTGGAGCGTAAAGACGCGTCGTGCAATGATAAGGGTGACGCTGTGGGTGTGTAAGTGCGAGCCAAGTTTACCTTCGGCGATAAGGTAGTCCTTCCCAGGCTGAGTGGCATTCAATTTGAACGCAAGGGGATTGCATAGTATGTTGCGTAGTATCACGAGTCACGAAACCTAGAAGTGCGTGCTGCATTGATGGCGAGCTTGACGCGTAGGATGCCTGATAGGATGCTTTGAATCTACGGCCTAAAAGAAAAGAACTTTTTAACATGCGACTCGGAAGGAAGAAAGACGAACCGTGAGCAGGCGTAAGTACCGCCTGGAAGAACTCTAGAAGGGTCAAATTTCTCCACTTGGGATCTTCTTCCGTGATGAATTTATAGCCCTCATTGATATGAACTTTCCCTTGAATCTGGCGAAAAGGCTTCCCGCCTCCCAACAGCACCTAAGCATTTCACCACACCCACTTTGCACGCGGAACGACGCCAAGTGGTAGCTGGCCATTGTTTGCGCATTCCTTGCTATGACATCTTAAGCACCTAGGACATCATCTTCCGTCTGGGTATCTCTTTCAACAAACACAGGCCGTACCCTCAACCCTTCTCTGACCGCAGTCACAGTCCCGGTCCTCGCCTCTAACATCTTCCTTCTCCACTTCCGCATCATCTTAACCTGTTCATTTAGATACAACACGACCGCCACCAGAGCGCTAAAAAGCGCCAGCGTCTGACCATATGTCCACTTGTTCTCCGCCTGTGATCCGAGATTGACGTTGTTGATGCGGATGGTGAGCTCGGTAGAAACGATGGCAAAGAAGAGGGGGAAGCTGAAGAAGACACCAATGGGGAAGGTGAAGAGTTGCGAGTAGGAGGGGCCGACGAGCAGAGCCGTCGTGCGGGAGTGCAGGCTGAGGCGGATGGAGTGCAGGCCCCGCGCGATGAATGAAAGGGGCCTACTGAGGGAAACCAAGATGCTTTGGACGAAGAGTGTGCGGTAAAGGGGCCGGAGGACTAGGGCAACGATGGGGTATATGAACAGATAATATAACATGATGGATATCATGATAGCGATGCAAAGGACGAACACGAGTATGGTAAATCCGCATATGAAAGTCAGCAACGCAAACACGAGGATGGCCCCGAGAAAGTAGAGCCCGACAACAGGGACAGCACAAATGGCATAAAATACGAGTGAAGATATCCGCAGGGCATTGTTCGACACGTCAATGCTGCCGAAGAGCCAGAAATATGTCAAGGGCTGGCACGGCTGCTCAGCGGCATATCCCAGAAAGGGCCGTAAATCTGACCAGAAGTACAGTCCCAGGCCCGACATCATGAATGCATGGGCCATACATGGGATGGACGAAACCAGCGAGTCCCTCGTCACTAGGAAATAGCGGGCCCAACCGCCCCGTTCCGAGGGGCGGAATCCGCCGCGCACGACGAGAAGGAGGAAGCCGGCCCAGTTGTTAATCTGGCTGATGTTGAGGACGATAAGCGCATGGTACGGAGTAAGGCCGGAAGACTTGGCTTCAATGATGGCGCTGAGTATGACGGCGAAGCCGACCATGAACAGCGTGCGCTCCAAACCCTTGATCATGTCGATGTACTCACGGTTTGAGCGTACGAAGGCTCGGAATGCCTCTGCATCTGCTAAGTCCGAGTTTGATTCCTTGGGAATGAAGCTTGTCGGGGTGCTTTGCTGGGATGGTGGTCGTGATCTCAGTGCGATGTCCGCCACGTCTGCGGTAGCAGCGTCATCTAGTGCTGTGGTCGAACCCAAGTCTGGCGAGCCAGACTTTGGAGGGTCCATCCCAACTTCCTCATCCACACGAGGTATGTCGCTGTATAACCGTGTATGGAGCATGTACAGGAGGTTGAGGCCTGCAAGACATGCCTGGATATACACGGAAGCTCTGACACCAATTCCTAGTCAAGATTAACTCTTCAAACCTGTGCTTTTGATACGGCGGGGACATACCAGCTATGTCAGAATTTACTGGGATTTGACAAATTCTGTCCGTGGCGGACATAGACGTCGGAGGAGAACAAAGTAAGACGGCCCCTGCAACGGCGAGCGAGCAGAACCAGGCCTCATGGCTCAGGGTAAAGCGACAAGCTGCTGCAAAACACAAGCTCAAAATGGCTAGATTTCCCAAACACGAAATAATCGACCATTATTCTTCAATATGGACTGAAAGGCATCAGCCCAGAAGATTCCCAGTCTCTCCAAAGCATCCCACAAGAGGCATGATATTCACGAGCTTAAGGTTTGTCCGCGGACGCAGGACATGGCAAGGATAAAACTTCGCGGAAATCTTTTGATTTCGATTATGAATACATTTTATGGACCCAACCGACAACTCCAACCAACTTGACCGTGCTGAAGTCGAACCTCATCGAGTAAACGAGGAGGCGTAGAGTGATGGCGATGCGACGAGTCGCGGAATGGCGTGTAGACGGCGTACAACAGCGGAGAACGCTCGCAGTCGGCCGTCCGTAGATTAATTTATGCGAGATTGCCGTGATTGCCCAAGCCAGCACACGATTGGTGGATTACTCTGCAAAGCAAAGGATCGTTGAGATCACGAAGTTGTGACAGACACAATAAACGCACTGGAACGAGCTCTCATCTTTCTGCGCTTGCGCCTGAGCCTGCGGGATCTCTTTTTCTTCCACTTCTCTCTCATTCTGTAATGACTATAATCAATATCACCGAACAACAAGGGAACGATGGAAGAACGTACTTTGAAGTTAATGGAGGAACTGAGGAGGCGTGGAGTTGTCGTGTGACGTTTGGTATCCGAGGTACTGTATAGTTCTTGGTCAGCCTTTCTCACCTGATACATTTCCAACTTCAAGTTGGCTCACAATGAGCAAGCGCAAACTTGTTCCTGCGGCCTTACATTCTGAGCTCGCTGAATATTCCTCGCTCATCCGTGCGCTTCGCACGAGTAATACTCTCGATGTTATTTCCCACATAACTACCCAGAGACCTGGCCGTGGAGATCCCGAGGAGCTAAACTCAGATGATGATCAAGAGAGCGACGAGCTTGTGGAGGATGACCTGAACGCTGGCCTTCTTGGTGAACAAGGTTATGAAACGGACGCCATGACCGACGTGAACTTTCCGCCAAGTTCCGCTTATGACTCTCGCCATGTTTCTCCGTCGCAGACCGCTGGCCCTAGTTATCCAACCGACCGTGTCTTGCGTTCAGACAGCCAAAAGCGCAAGAGAGAGTCGTCGTCCCTTCCTCGACAGCGGAAACGGGATGCATGGACCCGCTGGCCTCTTCTCGTCGATGATGTGCATGTACCAGAGTGGAGCTTCGAGGACGAGATTAGTCACCTGGCAGCCAATACATTGAAACTACACCCACGACCTCCTCTCCCCATCGTTGATCCCGAGGACGACAACGAAACGTCTGCCGATGATCTTCGTGATGCCTTGGATCTAGATGGCGATCCATCTCTCCTTCCTCATTTGACGAACGCCGCGTCAAACCATCTCTCCACCATCTTAGCCCTGCTTGTGGCACACACACCCAATCGGTCGCAAAGCCTGCAGAATCGCGTCGAGCCCATGGGTTGGCACGGCGTCCTCGATATTTTGAGTTCGTGTGGTGATCCCATTATAGCTGACCCAAAGTGTGTATCATTGTCTACGATATGTATCATGTACCATTTTTGTAATAATGCCTCTTAGGATAATAAATTCTGTCAAATCGCGTATGGATGCGTTATATGAACCATCCGAGGATAAATCTATCTCTGACGTTTTAGGTTCGTGCTGTCAACAAATTTCGTCGGCGGCGGAGCACTCAATGAAGTACTACCGGTAATATAGCGGCACACAGAATGCAGTGCAGTATCAATGCGAAGGAAAAGCTGAAGGCTCAGATCTCCCAGCCAATGGATGCACTTCTAAGCCTTCCAACTGCTTCGGCGAGCTCAACTCCGAGCTCTCAAACGCGTAGACGTAGTAGAAGAAACGTTCAGAAGCCGATGCCAAAGACTCAGCGCATCACCAGATCCT
>JABCKH010008023.1:0-16474 GCA_018851285.1 Lyophyllum semitale | reverse complement strand
CACTTAACATCCATATATGGATGTTAAATGCTCTGATCACTTAACATCCATATATGGATGTTAAATTGTCCCAGGCACTGCACCAGAGCCGAAAAAATCCGGCATATGCATGCCTTCGAACCGCATCTCCGAGTCTCATGACTTAAGAAGGGCCATTGTTTATACAAGCAGGATCACGACGTTTGCCTCTCGCACGTTCACATTTACTTGCCATAGCTTGCCATATCCTTCACCCCGTCCCGTGAAACGGCAGCAGAAGCGACGAAGTCAGAAGTCGTGGACAATGGCCTCGACATCGCAGGCGCCGCTGCCTCCAATTCCCGCCGATATTGCCTCCATGTGAGTCCTTCCTCATCAAGCTCCTCCGTTTCGCTAAAATCCTTTTTTCAGAGCGGGTCCGCCGGTGAGCCCTTTCGATAAACTTACAACAGACAGATATGACGATGGCGTGCCTCTAGTTGGTAGGGATCATGATGAATTGGTTCCTCTACGGGATCCTAGTCATGCAGACCTGTAAGCCGCACCTCCGACAACGCAGCATTGCAACTTCTGATCACCCCCTTCTACCTTTGTCTATAGACGTGTATTACCAGTGCTTCCCAGAGGACAGAAAGCTGATTAGATACCTCGGTAGGTTTCTCTTCTTCACTGACGGCTACTCAAGACTCACGCATGCGAACTTTTTCCCCAGTCTTGGTCATCTTTTTCCTGGACACTTTGCAGTCGGTGCTCGCGACTGCCGATGCTTTCCATTGGTTTGCAAAGGGCTTCGGCAACATGTCCATACTTTCGGACCCATACATCTCCTCTTTCGATGGACCTATTCCATCAGGAAAAACCTCCCCTGAGAAATGATACGGAGATATGTCTAATTCGCTGAAATACGACTAATTTCACAGAATTATCGAAGTTATCATCATTATCACTATTCCTAGTAAAACATCATTTGTTCCAGCCCCCTTTCCGTTCAGGAAATAATTCTTAGGAATTCGCGATAAAACAGCATTATTGCGGTTAAAGATGTCCCTTTTCTCCGTTCTTCTCCACGCTTACAAGGCATATAGAGGTTGTCAAAATCATATATTGCATGGGTATATACAGTATACACATTATCTACACCACGAAATCTGTGACGGGACCACCAGTACATATACATCCTGACCTGCGGCAAGCACAGGTACTATCCGCAAACCTCCGAGAGCAACCATGAACGTCCGCAAACATTCCAAAGATCAAAGCAAGAATAAAGTCCTGTCAAACAATGTTAGTAATATTCATACATTACGAGAATAACATGTACTAGGCAAATACGGGCGGGGAGCCTCCACTCGCGGCGGGTCGATCGCGGTTGTGCAGTTATTCAAGCTCCCGTTCGAGGCTATGGATGAAATTTAGACAGAATCGATCAATGATGGTATTAATACGTACTTGAGAGCCTTCCGCTTGTAGTCGACTGCTTCTCGTTCAGCTCGCCGCTTAGCAGCTTGGAGATTACTTTCCTCCATCTACCACCCACACGTCGACATCATGAGCAGGAGAAACGAAGTCAACTAAACTACGTACTAGCGTCTCGTAGACTTTGCCGCTCTTCAACCACACGGGCCGTATGGAAACTGGACATGGTGGGGGAGAAGGACGATCGTTGGGTAAAAGTCTTCTTCAGGTGGGACGGGTGTCGTGGCAGAGCGGGTGGTCGAAGTTCCAATGGGGCATTGCTCGAGATGAACTAGGGGGCCTGTGTATTATCGGAGGTGTTAATAACAGGGCTGACTAGTCAAATTATGCACGTACTTGCCGGACACGTGGACGGAGTCAGGCTCGTTGTGACATTGCGCGGGTGGTGCAAGACAATCTACGGCCAGCCTCTCTTGAACTGTACAGGTGATCGATGCTGTGACGTGGCACAGCGACGGCGATAACAGGTGAAGAATGAGCAGGGGGTCAAAGGAATATTGACTACGCACCATGTGCTGGTCCACTGGCCGCAACTTCAGACAGACGACAGAGTGACAACGGGGAGGAGGAAAAATGGGGGATGATGGGAAGAAGCAACGAAGAACTGGATGTTGGCGTTTGAATTGTTCAACTTCGTAACAATGTCCACATGACATCACGTTGATTTTTTGATTTCGTTCAAGTCCAATTTTGCTGCTCCTGGCAGTGCTTCCATGCTTGCTCTCCTCGTCGCCAGCCTGAGCCCGCTTTGGTCTGTTACCGCCCTCGTCACCGCGCATGTATAATTCACTGGAAAAAGGGTAAAACAGCGTATGTATGTTTCCTTCGCTCACCACTCTCCTCCCCCAGGGGCCCGAACATGGAGCAGATTCATAGGGCAGATAACGGTGCGTATCTCATTTCTCCAAGCCTCGAAACTCACGCGTCCCCACACAACGGGGAAGCAACGCCGCCACCGACAGCCAGAGTAACG
Source organism: Lyophyllum semitale (assembly GCA_018851285.1). NCBI lineage: Eukaryota > Fungi > Basidiomycota > Agaricomycetes > Agaricales > Lyophyllaceae > Lyophyllum > Lyophyllum semitale. The sequence continues at coordinate 14,046 of JABCKH010008023.1, read as the reverse complement.
TCGCAAGCGGCACGGCAGGCTAGACAAGCAGGCGACAAGCAACACCGCCGAACCTGCCCGAGGCTACGTGTGTGCTGTAGGGGCTCAAGAGCAGTGCCTGAGCGCCTGCTGTTCGTGAGAATCGGAGTCGTAGCCCTGGCCCTGCGATGAATGCGCAACACGAGGTGGAGAGGAGAGGAGAAGGGTGAAGGAGGGGGTGAAGCCGCCGTTGCCAAGGAGACGACATACCCAACAGCAGCAGCAGCCCCCGCCCGTGTCCGTCTCGTCGCTCGAGCAGGTGGCGCTAGCCCACCCTCCCCGGCTCAAGTCCCTTTTGCCGCCCGCCCGCAATCCCTTCCCCACCTCTGCGGACAACAACCAGCACCACAACACCTATAACACAACCCCTTCGTCGCGCAAGATGGGAAGTCTCGCCGCCCCCACTCCCATCCTGCAAGTCTTCGATGTTCGTTTCCCGAAAGCATGGCTCCATGCTCCTCCCGCCCTCAAGCCTCAGACCCACCTCCCCGACCCGCTCCACCAGTACCACGCCATCCACCTCCGGTCCCCGTCGAAACTGACCCACATCGCTACAGGCGAGCAAGATCACCCTGCACAAACGCCAGCGTGGGCTGCCGGCAACGCATGCACTCGGCCTCGGTCGTCCCAGCGGATATCTTATAGTATAATGTGCAATTTCGTTTCTGGTTGACATGTTCAAACATCTGTGTACTTACTTTAATCTATATTGAATCCATCAGGAAAACGTGGAGACATTGGTATTTCTAGGCGGAGTTGATAAATGGGTCCCAGGCCGGCAGCGCAAAATAAACAGATATGATGCCTTGAAAATGCTCGCCACTCCTATAGCGGCCAGGTAATGACAGGTCAACCATGGAAAGGTTAAAATATCTGTTGTTTGAGCCAAAGTGAATCTGAATGTCAACTTTGACCAACTGCTGTGATCCTGACCTTCCTGGCAACATTGTAAATCCTACGGCACAATGACTCTCACTGGTAAAGCTTGGTATTCAAAGAGAATTCCCTGAAACTATGATACACCTGATGTGATATCTCAAGTCAAGCAGAACACCAGCTTTGACCAACTGCTGTGATCCTGACCTTCCTGGCAACATTGTAAATCCTATGGCAGAATGACTCTCACTGGTAAAGCTTAGTATTCAAAAGGAATTCCCTGAAACTATGATACACCTGACGTGATAGCCTAAGTTAAGCAAAACACCAGCTTTGACCAACTGCTGTGATCCTGACCTTCCTGGCAACATTGTAAATCCTATGGCAGAATGACTCTCACTGGTAAAGCTTGGTATTCAAAGAGAATTCCCTGAAACCATGACACACCTGGCGTGATTTCCGAAGTCAAGCAGAATGTCAACTCTCACCAACCGCTGCAATCCTCCTCCTCCTGACGATGTTGTAAATTATACGACAGGTTGACTTTGAATGCCAGTGCTTAGTATTCAAATACAAGTCTATGAAATTATGATGTACTTGATGTGGTAAGTCAAGCAAAGCAGAATCATAACCCAGACTAGGTGCAGACTTCATGCCGCTTTCAAAAAGTATGATGATACGAGGATACTTATAGTTGCCCAATGCCAAGCCTTGTTTTTTCTTTATATGCCGTTAACGCCCACACAGCTACGAACAGCCCAACCCCGAGTCTTAGCAATCTTGATGCACTTCTCAGCATGGTTAACCAGCACAAGCAGCCGCGCGCGCCCAGAAAGCTAGTGGACGCTGTAACGGGGACAGACCTACTTTGTCAGAACGTGACTACTTACATGTAATGTACAACGTAGACGTACGGGGAAAAAACCCCCTTCGTCAATCTGCAAAACCATGTCAAAAGTTCTATAGAAGGCCCCATGGCCGCACCCACGCCCATGCATCGATTCCTCCGTCAACTTTTGTCCTCCCATTTTCCTGTTGCGTTGCATTTCGAACCATGGCTTCAAGCCCAAACGATGCCTGCACTTCCCACTGTTTGGACCGTGAGTTTAAAGTTGAGCTTCGTGCGATTAGAGTTGGGCATGGGCTTGCATGATGAGGATGGGTGTGAAAGGCTTGCAGTTCTCGAAGAAAACAGCGCGAAAGCGAATCTGGGGCAGTGATCAGCGAACTTGATATCAAATGTCAGTCAAGCTTATAAACATACCGTATAAGACATCACGACTCAGTTTCTCCACTAGCCATGCTTCTGATGATGTTGAGATGAGCAATAAACAACAAAAAGCATAACTTACCTCACGGTGGAGAAGCCCGAAACCCGGATTGAGCTGAATACACTCCGTTGCTTCCTCAGCAAGATAGCAACCTGGGCGCGGAAAGAGACTCATCGCCGCTAATATTATCTAATGCAGGATCAAGCAGGACAGCCTCGTTGAAAGGCGGGCGCAAAGATCCTCCTTTAATTAGGAGTGTCTTGGGGTGGATGAGAACTGACAGCAAGTGCGAGCTCCACTGCGTCGGCGTGCGCCCCAAGCTGTGCATCTTCCTACTCTAGCTACCCCTGCCCCAGAGCGCGACCTGGATCTCTACGAGCTATGTATGAATGCTGTGAGCCCAGGAGCGAGATAGTTCGTCGAGGTGGCCAGGAGGGCGGCGGGCGGGCGATTCTTCGTGGACACGAAGTAGAACGGGGCCTGCTCGACACAAGGAGCTTGAGCGGCTGATTCGTCGTCATCAGCAGGTGTGCAATCTCCATAAAGAACCGTTCGTTCACATTGACCTCGGCCAACAGCCCAATAGCATTCCCAAAATCCACCGCTTACCACCTCAGCGTCATCACCAAAATATTCGACATCCTCGCCCAGTCCACCACGTCCTTCGCAAACTGCTGCACACACACATCGACGTGTCGGAGCTCCGCGTGCATGCGCTCGACCTGCGCCGCCTCCCTCCGCCGCAGCGGCTTCATCTTGGTGAGTTTCTTGGACGCAGCGATGCTGACATTCACGGGCTTCTTCGTCGCCGTCAGCACCTCCTTGACCACCTTTTCGTGCGCCTTCGCCCCTCGTTCACGTTCCGTGCGACCTTCTCCATCTTCGCGTGCGCGAGATTCAAGCTCCCCTTGTCCCCGTGCGTGTCCGGTGTCTCATCGATGCTGGCTATGAGGGGCGTGTACTTGAGCAGGCGTTGCACGGGCTTGATAAGGAGCGAAGCCAGGTCCCATACATGTGAGAGGTTGGAGGCGACACTCTATGTATGCAACGAGGGCGGGGGTTTGAGGGAGGGCCTGGATGTGCCAGCGCGGTTGGGTGGCGGTTGATTATGGTTTTTCCAGTTCGGGGACCTAGGAGAGACCGTTCAGCATATCTGGAATTACAAAGGACGTGGAGACAGAGACGTACGATTTCGAGAAAGAGGGCACAGGCCCTGGGATCAATGAGGACGTGTGCGAACTTTTTGAAGTCGTCGACTTGGGCTTCCAAGTGAAGTTTGCCAACATCGTTGATCAGATTTGGCGCAGTGTAGCCTTCCGTTGGAATGGGCTGTCAATAACAATGTTGGGTGGTTTCGGTAACCTGTGGGGTAGCGGTCCGTGAATGGCGTGCGAGTGCGAATGACGCACCTCGCACATCTCCCCCTGCCTGGGGACTGCCCTTTGGCCAGCCCACGTCGTTCCTTCGCTTCTCGTCTGTTGGGATATAGTTCCTGCCAGTTGATAGCTCATGCAAGGTCGCATTTGTTGTTGCATGGCACGTTGGCGGCAGTGCGGTGGGTGTATGGCCAAGGTTGCACCAAGAAATGCAGCGGGAGTGTCCTCCAGTTCGCACGTGACGGGAAACACCTTCCGTATAAAGCAGGAAGGGGAATGGTCGAGATCGATGGGGACGGTGGACTTGGGGACGGAGGGGGGAATGGTCGATCTGAGGAGTCAGAGCTGTCGCGGTATGGTGGCGAGCGGGATGCGTCCGTATCCGAATGGATTGACGAATCGTGGGTTAGAGAACTAATATGATATGAACCCGAAGCAAGAAAATCATTGTCTGAGTAGATGGAAGGGAGGAGCCGATGCAACTTGTAGCCCGCAACAACTGGCTAGAGGAGACACATAATTGATAATCATTGCCAGCTAGCAGTGATAATATTTCACCAACGATCCGGTCCACGGTCAACCTGCGGTGGGACGTATGGGATAACTTGGACAATAAGGTTCATGGCAAATTAAGCCGCGCCAAGATGAATACACATGCTTGAACGTGGGTTTGTGCAACTCTCACCACGACGTCTATGTCAAAGGGAGCAAGACGCTCGGGACAATGAACGAGAACAGGCAATGAGACACTCACGATGGGATCCGTTAGTACTTCTCGCCAGCCGTAGACTAGATTTTGTCTCGTATGTCTTGGCGCATTGGGTGTGAAGGGCATCCAGCCAATATGGTCGTTTGAACACTGGCAAAGGAGGATCGCATATGATGGAATCAGATTATAAGTTCTTTCTGGAGGTATGTAGTAGCGTCGCATCCCAGAGGTCAACAACACTTACTAACTTGCTCATGACCGGACGACGATGTGATGCAGGACATAGCCGTGTCGCGTTTTAAGGACCATGACTTCGAGCTCGAACGATGCCTATGCGTTTGAATCGTGGGTTTAAAGTTGAGTTTCGTGCGATTAGAGTTGGGCATGGGCGTACTCGATGAGGATGGGGGCGAAAGGCTCGCAGGTCTTGAGGGAAATAGCGCGAAAACGAATCTGGGGCAGCTGCTGGCAATCAGTGAACTTAAGTTTCGGATACATACGGGCTAAGTTGAGGCTCATGGCTGCTTTCCTTCTAGATGCCATTGTCGGGTTATCAAGACTCTCTATCTGCATGCCTCACGCTCATCGCTGGGTATGGATCACATGGGCAAAGCTGAATGAGAGAACACACTTTCAAAGTTGAAGGCTATTCGGAGCTCGTCGAGGACTCAGATCATGATGTGATGATGGTCACGGTGGTGCAAGTCACACCTATAGTGACTACTAGCCTTGTGACTAACTCTGACCAAACGCAACGCTTTTGCAAGTTGTTCAGTGGAGTCACAGTGCGTGTTTAAATTCTGCTACTCCTTAGTTGACTGAAATATTTGCTTAGGAAAAATGTCTGACTCGGATGAGGTTGAGGTTGTTATTCCCTTCATACCAGAACCTCGAGACAAAACACCACGCCTCGGAACGCGAGCACTAGCTACACTGCTGGACGACGCACCCCGCCTCTCCACGATCTACTATTCTGATGTTTTAACCCCATCGAAGAACCTTGGTTGCGAAGGCGATGTTTTTGTACGCAGACTTCCGCCCAGTCTCTTTTACAAAAAGAATACCAGACAATGGTCAAATATTCCTCGCATCGACTCGGACTACCCTTGCACACACCACCCGACGAACAATTCTCATTTCCTTATCCAACTTCCAGAGGGCTCCTTTTGCTGGGCGCCTATCATATATAAGCGGTATTGGAGGGATGACAGGGGTGAAATGTCAAGTGTTCTTGCAGTCATGGGGTTCTTCCTGGTCCTGGATCCTGGATCCACTGGTCATAGGGGAGGCCACAAGCAGAAGGTTGGCAGAGGTATTGGACCACCTGAGCTGATTGATCTCACACTGGAGGATTGATCAAGAGTTACGTAGCATGCAAACTTGGGTCAAAGTTTGCACTTTCAAGTAATGGAATGGTGCTCCTGAGTCCTCTTATTGGCAGGGAATAGAATCAACGAATCAGATTTTTATTTTGCCCAATAAGAGTAATAGAAGTGTTTCCAATGTCACCAAACTCTGTGTCACTTTGAACGATTGTCTTCAAAATCAGTTTTTGGAGGATGGTAACAAGACTAGTACTCTAACACATGTTGAAATTCAAGCGTGTTTATTTAAGCGCCTTAGACACGTATGGACTTGGTGACACAGAGTCGGTCGTCTCGTGACACGAAAGCCTGGACAGGATGAGAAACTTGCAGGCCTGGTTGGTGTCGGCGTCGAACGGATCATCAACCCTGATCGATTGCGCCTCGGCCGTGAACTTCTTAAGCTCGAGGTCCGCCTCGTTGCATCGTTAAAAATGACGTTCGGGCTCTTGCCGCCGCCTGGAGGAGGCCTCCATGACCTTTCAGCCGACGAACGTGCTGCCCATGAATGAAACCTTCTGGATGTGCAGGTGAGCGCTTATCGCGGCGCCGACAGTGTTGCCGTAGCCGGCGAAGACGTTGACGACGCCGATTAGGAAGCAGGTCTCGTTGATGAGACTGGCCATGTGAACTGCCCTCATGGGCCTGGGGTATCCATAAGGTTGCAACTTGAGGAGATGGATGACGTTTCGGCACATCTAGTCTCCGTGCAAGAGACCACTGGACAAAGGAGTAGAACAGGGCAGGGGTGAACTGCTGCCAGTGGGGCACAAGGATGTGCAGGATGTGCGAGTGGCGATAAATCAGCACCGAACGTCGAGGTGCGAGAGGCCTGCGATTGCGAAACTCATGGAGGAGGTCGAGCATAGTGAGCCAGTTCTTGCCAACCCATTCGGCCTCCGGATCCGGTCCTCCCCTCCTCCAACGCAACCACATGGTATGGAGGGCAGGAGGCGACCGGAGCGCTGGTATTCGCCTCACGTCCGCTCTGAGCAGTAGATGTCGCATCATCCCCATCCACAAGTATGCAAACGATACCTTGCCTGTGAAAATAACTGCACCATAGTGATCACGTCATGAGTACACTCGAGAAGGTAAAAGGCTGACAGCACTCACTTATACGAGGCTTCCGCGAGTCAAGCGTGCAGGCCGACACCAAGCGCGGCGAACATGGCCCATGACGCTCAGTGACCCGATCTACTACCTGGACACCCATGGGCAGCGCCGAGCATGAGCTGCGTGATCCCCACCACCAGCGCCCGTTACTCCCAAAGCATGGGCTATGGTACAACGAGAACCCTCCACTCGCGATCATCGTCTGAGAAAATACGGAGATGGGTGTGGTGGTAGGAACTACGGCGGACACGTGAAGGGAATGATGCTGATGCTAGTGCAGTCGGGGGAAATGGTATTAATGGCCAGTTCCTGGAGCCATCGTCGGGTGGGGGTTAACGGAGAACGGGAAGACGGAGAAGTAGGGCATGGAGCAGCGAGGAAGGAGGCGCCAGGGGGCTAACGAACACAGGAAGTGAAAGTATTCGAGGAGAGTGAACGTGTGCGAGCCGTGGTGGTGAGAGAAGGAAATTTTGGACTCCTTTTCGCCGGGTTACTTTGAACGCTGCCAGTGAGCGCCGAGCACTGGTGGCCGCAGTGGTGACTCGGAAGTGCTTGAGGAGTTGCTCGTGACTCGGAGAGATTAGTATCCGAATGGACAGCCTTCGCTCCGGTGTCTAAGAATCTTCAGCTTGGGGAAATTTGAACGAAATCAGGGGATATACTACACACCTTCGACCCTCATGTTATCATCCAGCTGCATAAGCCTCCAACGGATCATAGACAAAAGCTTTCAACACCGCCATCAACGACTTAGGGATGCCACAGTCCGGTTCTGAACCGAAGTTCGAACCTGAACTTCTCAGAACCGGACTGAAGTTCAGTCCAAGGTTCGACGGTTGCGCTGAACCGGACCATAAGTCCAGTTCTCGGTTCGGGCAAGGGGCAATGGGTTCAAACTTGTTCGAACCGACTGAACCTAGGGCTAATTTTGTGTCAATAATAGAGGTAGATATCATGCAAATTTAGACCGAACCTACATTATTCCACCCATCCACTGTCTGGATCAAGAACGAGCGTAGTTGGAATGTCATGAGAGACGCGTCGCGTCGGTGGCTGATTGTTTGCAAATGTTTGTGGCCCCATCATGATCGCAGCGTTCTCGGCGTCGTCGTTCACAGCCTGTAAGCCTGTTTCTCTCTCTGTGGCGCCCATCTATGACTGTTTTCAGATGATAATGATGCCGCTCACCGTCTCCGTGCCATTGCGCCCTTCGAGATGGATCTGCGTGCGTCCCTGGAATCCTCTATGTTTCTCTCTATGTAAATGTAAGTACATCCGACAGTTCAGGCACTTGCCTGTCATAACCATTGCCGGTGTTTGCTCAACGAATCGCAGCTGCCGCCACGTCGCCGTTTTCACCTAATTCCGACATTCACCCCGAAAATACGACTCACCGTCAACAGGGATGTTCGTTGTTCCGTCTCGCTGCCACGGCCGGTGCCTCCGTCCTCTCAGCTACTGGCATATAAATTGGCTTGTACAGTTCGAGGACTCTGCATTTGCAGGCGTTCACGGTTATAGGATCTATTGGCGGAGCGGACTGTTTGTACAAAGGGCCAGAAATGAGTGTTAAGTAACGCGATTGCGACTGGCAGCATTTTGACTGACCATATAGCGTGCCGTGCCGTCGAGACTTCAAGACTCCAGGTGGCAGTCTTGCCCTCACCGTCTCGACACCATCAACTCGACGACTGCGATCGTGACACAGCCCTAACCTGTACCACGTCGAGTCGTCGACCTTGCGGATGCTCGAAGCACTTTCCTGTGATGATGTTGGAATTTTGGGGTTCGAACAAGGTTCAAACCCGAACCGGACCTACCTGAACCTGAACCGATGGTCCGGTTCAAGGTTCAGCACGACCTTTGGACCGAACCGTAAGTCCAGTTCGAGGTTCGCGAAAATATCCAAAGAACCGGACTGAACCGAACTTCGGCATCCCTACAACGACTCCTCGTTGTCTGCATTGTAATCTCGTAGGTCTTCCTGAAGTTACCCTCAATGCCGCTAACCTGCGAAGCGTTGGTATTAGTTCAATCCATGGACGAAGAAGCGTTAAGAGTGCATACCTCCATGGCATGAGTAGGCATCCTCGTCAGCCGGAATGGAACCCTTTCGGGGTGGTGCAACGCAATCTTCAACCAAAGGACTTTGTAGAGGTCCTGACCCGTGGTATTTTCCATTGCATACTCGCAAACTTCGATTTAACATCAGGTCTTCGTAATCTGGCGCCATCTACCATGAAAATACCCGTTCAGCAGAGTCTTGGTAAAGCGGAATAAGATGTAACAAACTTGAAGCATCAAACGGTACTCAATAGTCAAGAGAACTTTCCGTATTCAGGAGCTTCTTGGCGAAACTGGATATCATAATGACAGGTTGTCCACTTTGATATGTTCCTAGACCGTCGTAAGCAAGCCGAAGCCATGTATGGCGGAAAGCACTCACCTGGGACTGCGAGCTCGAGATTTCGAACCTTCAGTAGCAAGATGAACTGCAAGTCACGCGCCGCCAACTGTGATACTCGCCTCTGATCTTTTTGAAGACCTGTACATCCTATTTGATTATTGGTGAAATCGTAATCAGTAAACAATGAATCATCTAGATTATAGTAAATATTCCAAGCCTTAATTCACTAGTGCCACAGTTGTGTACGCCATCGGCGTGTTGCCTCGTGAGCTTCATGTAGCATACATGATAGTCACGTACTCGTTCAGGAGTTAACAGCAAGTTGGCTCTCTTTTCAGCCAATTCCATTTGATCATGCTTGCGACATAGATTCGCAACTTATTTCACATTACCGAATCAGTCTCCTTATTCAAGAATCAGCGTTCTAACTTGAAGAATACATTGCCAGACGTGGACATCCGGTTGGCACCCCCGTAATCTATGAGAGCGTGTAAGTATGCCAGAATAGGTTTTGAGAGGAGAGTTACCGCTTGATCCATGTCTTTCTCATGGTCTGTTGATGTTCGGGTTGGTCGGCAGATTGTTTATATTGTAAGATTTCTTCCAATTCTGAAAACATTTGAGCGCGGATTATCGACTAGACCAGTCTGGTCAGACACATTATAGTCCTGCCATAACGTGAGATACTCACGGCCATAACCTTCACCGACAAAAGAGCTCAACTCGGCATCCAGTAGGTCACGAGCTTGTGCGATTTGAACCACTGCTTTCAAGACCTGGTTCTGGTGAACGGAAAGCACAGCTCTATAGAGTGCACGATCTGGGGAGTCTGTGTTCATCGTGGTGATGTAGTCGCCCATCCAAGCCCAGTCGTGTAGCGACTATGCCGCAGCAGCAGCCATAGGGACAAGTTCTCGCCGAAATTTATGATTGGCACCTGCCCACGTGTTTGTTCCACTTGAGCAGCCAAACGAACCCATTCACCGAGCGCATGCAAGCATTTTATACGGCCAATCTGGTCATCGGGCCCATCCGCCCCGGCCTTCCGTTCGTATGTCATTAACGCTTTTTGCCAATGTCCAAGGTGCTCATACCACTCTTCGTGCCTTGTGACATCGTACTGTTAGCGTGTTATCAAAAGCGTACCCCACGCTGCATGCTGCTGCAGTCGCATATTGATCGAGATAAGGGATTCCAGGACAGCTGGCGAGGATTCTGAGAAGAACTGGAGCGCCTCGTAGTGTAAGGCTTTCGCGTACACCACAGAGCTCATAGCACATTCACCTAGGGTCCTGTGCGAAATCGGAGGAGGTATCCCCTCACGCTCCATGAACTCGGTAAGATTGAGCAAGCGGTGGATGAGCTCAGACGGCGGAGTCGTACAAGTTATTGCAGACTCGATTGATCGAACAAGATCTTCCTATAAGATGTATACATGAAGGGAGAGAACGACGAACAAGTGTGAGAACACACCTGATATTGATCGTAGAGCATGATAGGAAGGCCGCGTTGAACAGGAGCCATGCATGCGATGGTGACTAAGGAGCGCCGTAATGACGACAGTTTGGCAGTTATTGTCGGATGTGTCCGGAGCAGGGCCGCTAACCTCCATCCTAGTATCCTCCCTAGAAGCTCCAGTAGTAAGGGATGGGGGATCGATAACGTCGAGCATAGCTGACCAAGCGTGTGCAGCGTGGCATCTCGACGAGCGAATGATCCGACTGTCGTGGTATGATCACTTGCATGAGTTCCGGGACATGGCGCAATGCATCCGCTCCACTGGCGCATGTCAGTTCCCCAAGGCACATAACGATGTTGGCTGCGACAGTGGGGTTAACGTCATTCGCCTTCTGGAGCAGGACTCGGAGCATGGGAAGAGCATAAGGCTTGAGGAGGTGTCGCACCACACTGACCCACAGCGTCAACAATCGCGTGCATCCCTCCCGACTACGCCTAATACCTGACGTTAGATAGCGAATTAGCTGCAAATCAAGGTGAAACTTACGAGACAGTAGAATATTCCAGCTCTGTTAGCAACTGGATGAGTGCGTTGCGGAGCGACAGTAACACATAGGCAGCACTGTGTATGGCTAGGCGTCCAATCAGTCCTACAGCTGTAATCCGATTCTCAAAAACCTCGTTGTTGAGCGCGATGAACAAAGCCCGGACGTTTTCGGCCTGGGCGAGATGCTTATTAAACCGATCATGAGGCGAAGAAAGGACTGTATGCCTAATCATATGGTCTGAAAGTTTGGTTAGCATCGGCTTTACACAAGATAGATACACAAGATAGATGAGACTAGTACCAGGACCGAGTATCCCTGCCGCGAGAGGCTTGTTAAATACATCGTTGATGATCTCGATGGAATGACTGCTTGTTTCATAGCAGATAGGATCGTGAGCGAAAAGATGATAGTAGGTGAGAGTCGCTGCACGTCTGATCTCCGCATTGTCATTGTCAATGTAGGGAAGCACACGATCGCGTACGTCGCGTACGAATTCGTTTAAGACGTGGTCTGAGTATGTCATGAGATGAATGTAGTAGAAATCATTATCAAGTTTGTACCGTGGAAATCGAATGACCCCAAGGTAGAGAGGGCTAGCGTGATGAGTTCCGGGCTCTTTATGTCACCTAAAATACACGTGAAATTTCAAGAGCGATTGCACAGCGTTAACGACTTACATTCCACGGGCCATTTGATCGTCTTGATACCATGAGGACTAGGTGCTCCCAATCGTTGATATGACTGGCCGCTGAGGATAATGGAAAGCAAGTCTAGAAGGCGGTCTGAAAAATTTCATAAGTGAAAAATCGACTTGGTAAACGGTGACCTACCTTGTATAGTTTTAGTGAGAGAGGGTATGTGTCGCGCAATTGCCGTCATAGCTTGTCGCAATGATTCACTCAATCTGCAAGCCAGCATGAGATCGAGTTGATCGTCACGGTGAAGCAGCTTTGTGAGATTAGGACCGACCGCAGCCGCAACCAGGCCAACACGTTGAAATAAAGGCTCTTCTGAAGGCGTGTTCTTCCTGCAATGAACATGAGATCACGGGTCAGAAGACCTGAAGACGGGCTTACCGTCTGCCTTCCAGGCCAAGCCTGATATGTGCCATGATTGGTTCAAGGAACGGCTTCATATCTCCACCAACAGCCATGGCAGTGTGCCCAATGGCAATGAAAGCTGGGGGGATTACAGATAAACAAACTGCTTGAAATGTAATCATCAATGGTTCTCACCGAAGGCTCGTTCATCTAATTTCTCTAACTGTGCCAAGAGATGGGTCCCTCCGGAACAAGGGCCATGCCCAGAATACGATCGGAGAGCAGAAGTTGAACTTTCTCGGAACACGTTCGGGTTGAAGCCCTGTCAAACACAGGTCAGTACACTTTCCTAGAACATTGACTGTGTGTACTTACTGCAGGATTGGGGGAGTTGTCCTGATTCTTCCTACCCCATTCAAACCTAGCAACGGTGAGAGAATGAGCCGACAGCGATACCGAGCCTGGTGTGAACGACGCAGTCATGCAGATCGAAGACGAATCCCACTCAGGATGATCAGCCATCGATTTGGCCGGCGTCGTAACATCTGTGGGAGAGAGGTGATTGATCTCGAGATCTTGTGGTTTGATACAGCAAAGAGGCTCAAGGTCCTTCAACAAGAAGTCATCCTTAGGTAGCTGAGCAGGACATTCGATACTGGTATTGCTGCCCCGCTGAGGAATCCACGCTATTGTCTAATATATATATAATGTAAGGGGGTAAAAGAGGGATTGATCACTGACCTTGATCTCCTTGACCTGTTTGTTATCCGGAGGAGACACACCGTACAAGTAGGCAGCCACTTGTATACGAAGGTCAGCAGCGGTGATGAATGCTCCCAATATGTTCTTGGGTAGAACATAGGTGAAGGAAGCGGCATCAGCTTTGACATCATCGCTCGAAACGTAGATGTGCTGAAGTCGGAGGGGAAGATGTGTCGCTGAGATGGCCCGTACACGCCAGTCAGATTTGCTGCTAAGCACCTACTATTCATGGTTGGTTGCTAAGATTGTATTATGTCAACTGAATGTTTGAAGAGAGCAGACAGGACTTACTCGTCACAGTCTGGATTGTACATGTCACCATGTACATTGGTCGTTTGGGTTTGCACAGCTGTGATCTGACTCTGAGCTTCCGTGCTCTCCAGCTCGGCCATCTGCTGACGTTGCACCGGCGGGGCGGCAATTTCTTGACCAGGAATGATATCGCGAACTTCACTGACAGTCAGCGAGGCGATGTTGACGCTATTGCGCTTGCCAAAGTCCCTTGCCAAAGTCCTGAAATAAAAAGGATAAGATTCAGAAACGTGGCAAGTAAAGAGCATGTGGATGTACAGCTAGGATAAGTTCCTTCATGGCCACCTCAACTTTGATCCACTCCTCATCACTGAGGGTTGGCCAGACGAAATGAGGCTCCGTGATGGTCGACTTATCAGGGTGTAAGATGATCTTCGCCTTCTCGTTGTTGACGTGAAGACCGCGTAGGAGCAGAATAAGGCGGGAAAAGGTCGTATAGCTGGAGATTGACTTCAACCAATCATCTGTAGTATAACATACATTGAGCTTGTTTTTTTTCGAGATGTAGTAAGGTATGTTGATCCTACCATGAAGGCTGAACAAGACCATTTGTGGCTGGGTGGCTCTCTAACTTATATGACAATATTAGCAAGTAGACTCAGCAGAAATATTTATGAATCATACCAGGATCAAATCTCCAAACTTCTTCATCATGCAGGCTTGTAACAGAAGTTGCAATTCACTTCCTTTGATGACGATGTTAGGGAAGTCAAGCAAGTGAACCTCGAGGGGATCTAGATGAACAACGTTCAAAAAATGGAAGCTACCAAATGTAGAGAAAATCCAGCT
>JABCKH010008022.1:0-16559 GCA_018851285.1 Lyophyllum semitale | reverse complement strand
TGATAGTCTGAAGTTACTTTTGAAGTCCTGAACGCAAGCCTGAACGAACCTGTAAATTCAAATATTGATCTTACCTTTGCTCGCACTCGTCTTATGTACACGACTCTCAAGTTGGAAGACTTCGGTATTTTTTCTAAGGCAGATTGTTTGCGTCTGTTTTTGAGCACCCGATATATAAAGACGAGCGGCGGTTCTGGAAGACATTTCCCCATCTTCTCCCACCCCGCCATCATCAGGATCGCATCCGCCCGCCCTCTGCCGCTCTCCGCCGCTCGTCTAGCATATATGATATATGGCATGACCTGGACCTTACCGGCGATCGTGATGGGGAAGCAACGGTCTGGGAGCATCAACGGGATCGGAATACTTCGGTGCGCATATAGCCGCCGACAACTTGACATGAACTAATATACTTTCCAGCATTCATTCCTCAACGGGACCTTCAGGCGTAACCATGTGAGTTTCTTGACCGTCGTGACATGTGGCCTGCTAATCTGATTTATATTGCCTACAGAGCTCGCTGCGGAAATCCATGTCAAGGACTTGCGGGCGGGTGGAGTTTTGATGGAATCGACGGAGTGGGTTCGTTTGAGGCACGGGGCTTTTTGGGACTCGGGACTCGTTCTCGCTCGTTACATGTAGTAGTATTTAGACATGAATAGAATTTGGATTGAATGAACAACTGGAATCGAGTGGGATCGAAAATGATACCGGATCGTCGAGTGGAAATGAATCTATATTAAGCTAGTTATGTGACTCGATGTCGCTCAACCTGACTAGATAACTGTCCCAAATATCGAGTGGTAGCAATTGGGAACGAGCAATTTTCGGTGAGATCGTTTGCACTCGTTTGGGATCATTCCGGCTAGACCGGGTTTTCACTGGGGCTGACTCAGGAAAAGCAGACATATCGAGACTTCAAGTAGAACTTTTGGTAGACTTACACTCTATAAACACATTACAAGCGCCGTGGACGACTCTATGACGACCTCTCGAGACCCATAAAACATAGATTTTGGCTTCCACAGTTAAAGCAGAGTTGACTGTGTTAAAAATGAGCGGGTCTGCAGCGCTCACTCGGGATAGCAGTTGACCCTCGCAATCGCGCGAGGTGTTTGCATTACATACGGATGATTAAATACATGCAGAGTACAATAAGGAATGGAAATGGAAAGGGCCGAAACAAAAGGAAATGGTAGGTGAACGAAGGAATACAGATTCGGATTGGTAGATGGGCTGCGGCGGATATCATGGGCCACAAGAATGTAGAAAATCGGGGTTACCGACGTTGCGGTGAGCTCGATATTCCAACAGACTGTACTGTAGATATATATTACACAGGGGGCCTACATCCAAAAGAGGGAGCAGCGTTGCTATGGGCGAACACACGTTTAATCGACTCTATAGCACCCCAAATTCCTGCGAGCTCACATTAAGAAAAATCCTACACAAAGCAAACACACTTGCTTACCAAAGCCTGACATCGCTAGCGCCCCAAGACCCAATAGGCAATTCAACAGTTTGAAGTAACATCTCCCCGAAAAGAGGCCCTGTTGACGCCGTAAGTATGCATAGGTGTCAACTTCCTTTACTATCTTTACGTACCCGCCGCCAACGAGACCACTGATTCCAGCTATCAACGCGGCCGCGAGCACCCTTTCCTGGCGCATACGGTTCGTCGGCTGCCATAGCGTCCGTGATGACATCGTATCCCACCCTCAAGAAGAAAGGGAATGTGTAGCTACATTGCGTAATTGAAATTGCTGCGATTAGCACTGTAACTGCTTGCACCTGCGGAATGGCGGAGCCAATGACGAAGGCTTGAGAAGAGTGAATAAGTTCATGTCCGACAAGAACATATGGAACGTCTGACCAAGGGCCCAATAATTAACGGCAATAACTGGAAAGTCTTAACACTGAACCGGTGGAAATGGATATGACTTACTCGACCATATATATCGGCCTTTGCGAGACATGAGAGGAGGGCCTTTGAACCAATCTTTCACGGTAATTGTATAGAGCAGCTCTGGAGGAAGTAAATGAAAAACACCACTCAATGTGGGAACTAGGTGGCGCAACTGATGCCAATGTTTCCATAAAGGCCGGCAGCGATAATCCCAGTTATCAGAGAGAGAGCATTTACTAAGTACGATGCCAGCAATTAGTTACAGAACAGACATATATAAAAATCGATACTGACCAACGGTTTGCCAGGTATAATTACTGACTCCCATGTAGGCACGAGGTAGTGTGAACTGTCCTTGAAAAGCCTGCAGCACATGAGGACCATGGTTATAGCAAATACGAGCTGAAGTGACGAACATAAACAAACGTCCCAAAAAGTAGATACGCAGTAAATATCAACGCTTGAGCCATGGTCTGTGAGAATAAGCCCTTTTATTACGGTATGTTTCTTGCAAAGAAATTTACTGACCATGCCTTTCCAGAAGTCCTTAGGGCGCCTCATTTCGGCCATCTAGACGAAACCTATGAGCAAGATTGGTAGTGAGGACATGGTAGGCTTACGATCTCTGGGAAAATTATGACTCCACCGTAAGCGTACACCTGTTGACCAAGACTAAGAAAACTCATATGGCGTCTTTAAAAAACTTCCTGACTATATTCACGACCCCGCTAATCTGAATACACCGTCCGTCAATATGCAATCCTGTCTTTCGGAAGGGTTGGAATCCTTACTCTGTGATATAATGGCAATTTCACAAAGGCTGCAGTTGTAATAGGGCCTAGCGTGACACCCAGAGAATCTGAGGCAGACTCAAAGTTCGGGGGAATATGCGCAACGACACCCATTGTGATGAAAATGATGAGCAGGTTTATCCTACCAGAGGCATGAGCGAGTGACCCCAACCGACGAACAAAACTTGAAGCTGTACCATACAGCAATATTTGCCAGCAATCCATAGTTCTGTTGAATCTCATGTCAGAGCTTCCCTCGAGTAAGGCTTTATTACTAGTCGCCCAGGCCCTACCTTCAGGGTGCGAATTTGTCCGATAACCATGCCCACCAACGCCCATATTACAATGCAGACAGTAAAGCAAAGCTTGAATCCAAGGTTTTGAAATTAGCAATCATTTCGACAGGAGTGACTATACGTACGCCATCTTTACTGATCTGGGTGACAGCCTGGCCGTTGGTCAGACAAATCGTGGCAACCTGAGAAAGGCAAAATCAGTGCTCAAAACTCCATAAATAATACTGCATGAGATAATGCCTGACACAATGCCTACATTGATAATTAGCTGTACGGTCTGGAGAATTGCAACCACACGACCGGCAGTTCTTCCAAAAATGCGCTCAGCGATATCCGGATAGTTCTTCAGAGGATATTTCAACGAGTCCAATCGCATGAACAGCCTCCACATGATGGTTCCTGTGTACAACGCAATCAGGCCCACTAAAAGCAATGTTAAATCAGCACTGTTCAGCGCAGAACTAGCAGAACTACCGACTGAAGAAGTATACCAGGACACCTATCAACATATGAGTCAGATCGACACACCAAGTCACAGTTACATGGCGAGCACTCACCGGACACCCAGCCAACTTGAGAAAAGACGTACGGTGCGTCGAAAGGGCCAAAGACGTCCGTCGTGACCAGGTAAAATACAGAAGCCCAAGTCAGCGCTCTCAAGGAATTGATCTGTTCACGGTCCGATTCGCTCAAGTTAGGATTGTCCGCGTTGCGTATATCGACATTGACGTTGGGCCCTTTGTGTTTGGACAACCTGGACATCCAGTTCCCTTGCTCCTCTGGGGACTCGGGTTCGGAGAGATTGTTTTCAAAGCGCCGTTGTATAGCAGCATAGTGGAGGAACTCCTCGAAGACAACCTCCGTGTAGGAGGCACCTGCATCTAGGTTCGCGCCCGCTGATTTTGGTGGTGTAGTCTTTGCCTTCTCATTGGTTTGAGGGATTGACGCCATCGAGGGGGAGTGGCGCATTCGACAGTGTGGAGCCTATACTAAGCATTTCTGAGTCTCAGATGTGAAGGCCTATAAATGGAATAATATAAACGGCGCTATCTGAATAAGGAGGCTTACATCCTAATCCTAAGATCAAATAGTGGTGAGCACCTTCAAGTGACTTGTTTGCGTCGAACAACCACGAGGTGTTGGGTCTGACAACTTCCCTGTCGAAGTCTAGGTCTATCTTACCGCGACAGCGTAAGTACGTCACGTACGCTCGTGTCGGAAAAGCAAGCAAGTTAAGAAGATAGCCTGCATTCGAGTCCTACTGAAGGCAGTGTTCTTGGGTATTTAGTCTAGAGTAGCGTATGGTACAGACCCATATGTGCTCTAAAAGCTTATCATTACAAAGAGCTGGGAGGAAGATCTCAAAGGCTTACTTGTGACTGCTGTCAGTTTGACTCTGCACAGTGCCCCTCACCCAGCCAGGACACTTTCCTTGAATGCTCTCGGTGACCCTGGTCTTGTTCCCATCCACCTCTTCGAACTTCCTCAACTTCCACACCATTACATCGATGCCTGATTTGGTCTTGCTTTCGTAGAGAGCGATCTTTGCATCGTCGTCCCATGTTAGAGTGCCAGCAAGTGACACATGTGTCTTCACAAGCCCGAAAAGTACTGGCACGGTTTCGTGTATAACGAAGAACTGTCGCAGAACTTGTCTAATGGAATCCTGCGCGTCATGAGTCTCGGACGACGACGAAGCAGTCCGAACGCTGATGTCGGCGAGGGATGTTCCTTGCGATACGGAGACCGTGTCGGCGTTGAGAAGTTCGAAACCAGAACACATCGCTGACAATCGTGTGACGCGTTCATGGCCTGCAGATGTTCCTATGACGGAGAAAACGTCGGCGATCGGACGGTCCAAGACGACTGTATGGTTCGAGGAGAAGTTGGGCTGAAAACCAGGAGCAGGAGAAACTGGGCTCATGCTCAGATAGGTAAACGACAACGCAGATTAAATGAGAGCAGCAGCTGTCATGGCAAGGAGTCGGCGTTCTCGGCTTCAGAATCATGGTTAACTTGGCCTTTACTTGACCTGGATTGCAGACCGACGCGAACAACGATGCTATGAAGTCCGTCGTCTTCTTATCTCTTCTTATGTCTCGCGCGCGCGTTATCTCAGCTTGCGACTCACAAAAGGGTGACGTATGACGATAGTCTACCCGCTAAGATATTAGAAGCCGTCACCGACGTGTTTTGGTCGTTACCACCCCTGCTCTAGAGTCTAGATCTGCAACCCACGAAGGACTGGAGGTCTCAATTACAAAAAAAAGAAGGCATGGAGAAAGGATGAATTATAGAATACCAGAGCTCTTGATGATACCTGCCCAACTTTTGACAACGTACGAAGAAAACAGACCAACATCCTCCAAAGACGTTTTGAGAGACGAGGATCCGTCGAGAAGGGAATCTAGAAAGTCATAGGCGGTCATCGGAGACGTTAGCTGGTGAAGTTCTGTTACGGAGGTGAGGCATCGCCTAATAGATGTGCTAAAAATGGATCACCTGAAGCAGTGTAGATGGCGGCGAGGGAGCCCCTTCGCGCATACCAAGCCAACTGATAGGAGTTAGCGTAGCGGGATCTGTTATTTTAAGTCGCTTACCTGCAAGGACGCGTCTCCCGTGACATGACACGCTTCATCTGCAATCTTGACCGCGTGCTGGAGGGCTGGTAAAGGATTTAAAGGTGGGAATCCGTTTGACGGCGAAACAACCAAAGCGAAAGCCTCGCAAAGCAATAATTTGAAGTAGGGGCTAGAGAGCATCAGGTATGATGCGTACCTTTGGAAGATGGTGCAACACAGGCTCGTTGAATTCCAATCTCGTGCGGAGAACTTGCTTCAACGTGGAGCCTTGAGGGGCAGATTGCATATGACGAACGCCACCGTCTAGCCATGCATTAATGAGGGTCCTCCGTGCAATGTCGCCTTTCCCAAACAGCGCGGAAACAGCAGTGTCTGATAATGGCTGCGAATGAGCTTCAGGAGGCGGCAGGGTCATGACAGAGCGCGCAAGAGCCTCGCGAGTGAACCCATATGTCTTGACTAGGGGAACGGCGAGTTTGAGAAGTTGCGAGCTTTAGCAGCAGTGATAAGCTGAGGACGCTGCACAGCACGGAGAGAGCTTACCTCGACATCACCAGTGAAGGTGAGAAACGGAACGTCGGGATTCGGGACAAGCCGGCCGATCAGTTTTAATCACCTCGCCCTTTCTAAGATCCTACATAACATAAAATTATGTCCGACTGGGGTAAGAATTACGAACTATAGTACTCCATGCTCAGTTTAACAGACAAATCACAGAAGGATCTGATAGTGATACACCAGCTAAGGCTGCCTCACCACCCCCTGCACCAAAAGTGATCCCGAAAGCGAAGGCCAAATGGGAAGGCGAAGATGAAGAGGATGAGGGCCCAGTTGTACGTCCGCCTTGACTCTGTATAATACACCTCTCACAATCGTATGTAGAGCGATTGGGAGGCCTCTTCAGAGGAGGAGGACGAGACACCAGCGCCCCTTACAACTGCAGCACCGCCGAAAAAGAAAGGCACACTGAAGGCGAAACTGGCAGAAAAAGAAGCAGAAAAGGCTGCACGAAAAGCTTCCAATGAAGACGACGAAGAGTATGATTCAGATGCAGTCCTTGATCCTCGAGAGAAAGCTCGAATGGACCGGGAACGGGAGCTCAACGCAGATCTTCACAATGCTGCCGAGTTGTTTGGGGCCGCCGCTCTGGGTGGTATGCTGACCTTATCTAGTTGGGATTTCGATATTGAACTTCTCCTATAGGAACGTCGTCTTCCGAGCTGGACTCACTGATGTCCTTTCAACCGCGCACCAAGGAGGACTTCCAGACTTTGTCATCGCGCATCATTGAGTATGTCGTCAAACGACATCAAAACAAGCCACTTTATGCTTCCTTTGTCGAGCATCATGTTCGGGAATTGGCCATGCCCCTGAAGGATGTCGAGGTACGCAAGGCTGCGAGTGGATTGACTACCCTTGCGAACGAGAAACAAAAGGAGCAGAGGGATAAGGCAAGCGGTAAAAAGAAGACTAAGGCCGCATCAAAACCAGGTTTAGGAGCTGCGAAACCGTCCGCTAAGTAAGATTCTCAGAGATCCTTATACAGAGGCTGATAGGCTCATTATTAAATTTAGACATGACACCTCAATGTACGAAGAATCTCTGGATGACTTTGGCACAAATGCGGATGACTTCATGTAGATTATTCCTCTCCTCCTCTAAGGCTCCATCGTGTATATTCTTGCTAAACAACCATTGCCTCCCTTCGGTAGATGAGGATGTACCCATAGATGTAGATGTACTATTCAAACCTGGATGGATGGATAATGCCCCGGAGGTTTTGAACGTGTACTGTACGCGATGCTTGATAGTAATTGTAGCGTTACAGTTCTGATTGTAACTTTCTCTGAATTATGTAATATTGGACCTTCAAGTCTTGGCGTAGAGTTTGCTAACAACGTTCATGTCAAGCACGTTTGTCAGCATTCATTGAGAACGTGTGGCAATTGACTCGAAATTTCGCCTCCGCGCTCCATCCGTGCTGCCGTATTTATTACCTTCAACGTGTACTTCCCTCCATAACTTACCTGTGTATCTTTCTATCGACACCTGCCTCAAGCCTGTGCTCAACTTACAGCGAGCGCAGCACCCTTGGACAGTACGATCGACTGGAGGTCCTTGCCTTCAGAGGTCGCCCCGTCCTACCAATAACTTGTATGACCTTGCTCCATGACTACTTCCACCTTCGGAATCTGCAGGCCTTTCAACGCCTGCTCGATGGCAACATCGACCGCGGACAATCCGGCGGCGCTCTCAGCAGCAGCGGCGGAAAATCATGGACCCGTCCAAGCCCATTAACATCCGGGGCCGTATTGGACATTAATGCTCGGGATTGGTTGGGAAGAACAGTTCTTCATCTTGCTTGCGCGTCGCCGGATACTGTGGAATATGTCAGGCTACTTCTGCGCCATTCAGCTATCAATGTCAACCTTGCCGATGCCGAGAGTCATTGGACAGCACTGCACAGAGCTCTTTACAACGCAAATCTACCAACTGCGTTTGTGGTTCCCATTTATTTTCTCCCCTCCGTTCAGTTAATGACAAATAACAGGATTCTTCTCCTACAACGATTAGACACCGATAGGTCTCTGAAAGACCTCGAGGGATACACCGCGTTTGATCTCTATAATTCGACTTTGAACGGGACAAAACCGAGTGTGGACGCACCTTATGCTGATCTTTATACATGGGGAGCCAATAGGTAGAACGTCTCGTTCACTCTCCCGACCGTCCTGTTCAAGTCTTTTGTAGGAATGCCGCTCTGGGCTTCGCCGACGGAGGGGACAGGGCGCATCCAGAACCAGTCGTCATCCAGAAGAAGGAACTAACTGCTGAGCCAGAGAAGGAGCACTCTCTGTCTCGATTCTTCCCCATCTATGTTCGTCAAGTCCAAATGTCGAAGCTTCATACCGGTCAGTCATATGGTATTTTTTATACATTTTCTGACCCAGCAACAGCCGTCGTTACATCCGAAAGCGGCGGAAACCTACGTCTTTGCGGGTTTGGAAGTGGAGGACGGTAAGATAGCCCCAGTCGTGTCATGATTACCTTCTCATTGTGTTGCAATCTAGTTTGGGCCCTGGTCAACACACTCAGTACGGCTTCAAAACTCTACCACACCTGCCACACACTATCGTCTCTGTAGCTCTTGGACAGGATCATACATTGGCACTGACGAAAACTGGCGAAGTTCTCAGCTGGGGACTAAATCGGTTCTCGCAATTGGGTTATATCCTAGACGGCCCGGCTTCTAGTGAAAGCTTCGGACGAAATGAAGAGCCTATACAAGCTACACCACGGAAGGTTATCGGTCCTTTGAAAAAAGAGCTAGTGAAGGGCGTGGCAGCTTCTAAGAGTGCTTCGGTATGTTGGACGGAGACCGATGTGTATACATGGGGTACCAACAATGGGCAGCTCGGTGTGTTCCTTATCCAGTATAAACAAGATTTCTGAACTAATACCGATTGTCTATAGGTTACGACAAGGCAGCCCAGGCAGTCCAAATCCTGCCCCGCAAAGCGACGAAGGTTACTCAGCCTGTCATGGACGTCTCAATCACTGTTTGTAACGTTCCGAAGCACTCAATTGCCGACTCTTATACGCTTGGTAGGACTCTGCCATGGCATGTCTGCTCGTCACCCAGGATGTGATTTGTATCTGGAATGATAGGAATATGAAAATCATGTGAGTAGTGGTGATCGCCCCAGTGCGAACATTCTTAATGATTTCCACTTTCAGGTTTCCTGGGCATGCATTTCCTTCGGAGATGCAACCATATCGTCCTCCCCAAGCGATCCAGGATGCGAAGATCGCTAAAATCACGAGCTGTGATGACATGTTCGCTGCCCTGTCCTTTAACGGAGAACTATTCACTTTCTCTGTTGCGAACCCTTCCGAAAGTAGCGCTGCATCCGCAAAGGAAAGGTCAGGATTTAAGCCTCAACGTGTCTGGGCTTTGAGGAAGAAGTTCAGCGCGGTCAAGGTACGTGCACAATTTTACTGTCACTGACATCATTCAACTCTTCTGCTGGAACAGGACGTTGCTCTTGGTTCTGATGGTTCTATCATTGTCTGCACCGCGTCTGGCCATGTTTTTGTGCGATCTCGCAACTTGAAAAGTGGCCAGACCTCGGCTTCCGGCAAAGCTTTCAAATTTCAGCGGCTAGCGTCCCTTCAACGTGTCACGCAGGTGTGCGCGAATAGTACTGGTGCTTTTGGTGCCCTTCGAGTGGAATACCAGCTCAAACCTATCGGCATCCGCGGGAATACTTTTGCCCAAGACCTTGCAGGGATTCAGCCCTATATGCGCATGCGCTCGGTCCAGGGGCTTTCAAAGCGGGTCACCGACGTTCTACTGCCCAACGCTGACGCCCAGTTCACGTCCTCGCAAGCCACCAACGACGACGAAATGGACGATGTTATTCAGAGCGATATACAAAAGCTTCGACATATTCTCGATCTCCTTAGCTTGCAGCTAAAGACACTAAAACAGTCTGGTGGCTCGCTCGCCAACTTTGGACCACATTTTTCTCACGGCGCAGACGTGACGATACAACTGCCGTCTGGCATTGCCTTCCCTGCACACCGAGCTATTCTCGGCGCTCGTTCACGCGTCCTCTACGCAGTGTTAAGCGGACACGCGGCGCAGAAGAAAGGCTTGACGATTTCTATACAGCTTTCGAATCTCAAGTCGACGATATTGGTAGGACGCGAACGTGGACACAACATCCATCTCAAATTATCTGGATGTCAACCTATTTCCGTCCGCATTCTTCTCACCTTCCTCTACACGGACGAAGTTTTGGCTCCATGGGACCACCGTGTGTCTGCTGCCCTCGAGCAGCAGTTGAAGACGCTCAAGATTAACCCTGACCAAGCTAAAGCCGATCTTCATGCTTTGGCCGAGCTTTTGGAGTTACCTACACTAGCCGCTGTCTTAGATTCGCCAGTCAAACGCCCGCCGGCTCCATCTTTAGAGACCGCGATGCAGCGCCTGTTCGACACTTATCAGAACCATGGAAGCCAGAATGCCTCACAACCAGTGCTTGCACCCGACGTAATTTTGCAATTGTCAGACAGGGAGGTCTACTGTCATTCAGTGATTCTCCGGGCCCGATCCTTGTTCTTCGCCAATTTTTTTGATGAAGACGTGTGGACAACGAAACGTTGGGATGAAAACGGCGTCGTAAAAATCGATATGGAGCATCTGGATTGGCGCGTCATGGACTATGTTCTGAGGTTCATGTGTTTCGGAGCTGAGGATAAGATGTTTGAGTCTTTGGACATCGCGGATACAGTCGATGAAGTTCTCGAATTCATGTTCGATGTCATGGCTGCTGCCGTGCGTTTTTTTTTACCATTCTATCAGTGGTATCTTGACACGTCTTTTCCAGAACGAACTCCTTCTTGACCGCCTCGTCCTCATATGCTCCGCTGTAATCCTACAGCATACCAACATTCACAATGCTTGCTTCATCCTTGCAGATGCGACGCACCTCCATGTGCAGCAACTCATCGAACGGATTCAGAGCTTCATCACTGTCAACATGGAACTTTTCCTGGAAACTGGCATGCTAGATGACATTCCGGTTTCCCTCGTAAAACAACTCGCCCAGTTTGCTCGGAAGAAGCAAACCGAAAAGTCCCCAATTTCTCGATCTGATGAGCTTGTCAATGCAGCTCTCACAAAGCATGCAGACTGGTTGGCAGTACAGGACATCCCCTCGCCCATTACCCGATCGAACAATGTCATATCTCGTAGAGAATCTGCTATCCTCAAGCTGACACCTAAAGCAGGCCCGAGTATATCTTCGCATGAAAGCCCCAGCCTTCGGCCACACCGTGTCATGCGTCGTCTAGCCTCGAGCGACGACATTTTTGCAATGGACGATGCAGACCTGGCGCCTTCGCTCATTGGGGATCATTCACAACCCTCCTTGCCCGCCGCAAAGCCTTCGAGCGCTCATGGCTTAGCCGTACATGCTATCCCCACACCCGTATGGAAAGCTGCCTCGACACCTCGGTCAGTAGAGCTCGTCGGCCGTCGTAATGAATACTCGACTGACCTCCATCTTGCAGAGTTGATATGAAAGCCGTCATGGCTGAAGCAGCCAACGCGACTGCGCCTCGGCGGCCCTATGAAAACACATGGGGATCCCCTCCAACTAACTCTCAACACATAGACACTTTTAGATCACCGCAACTAGATCCTCGAAAGTCAGCTACTGGCCAGCCAGCCACACAAGCAGGACCATCATCGCGGCCTATACCCGGGTGGAAAGCGCCTAGCGATCAGGTCGCACCTCGCCTATCGCCGCCGGCTACACCATCTCGCTCCGCAACGTCGAAAGAATCCACTGTCTCTCAGTCTGGTCTGCCGCCATCTTCATCACGTCGACCATCGGGACCGACTCCTACTGTACCAGGTCTTGGCCCCGTGATTACACCGACACGGCAGACGCCATCGTCCACCACGACTCCCAGCTCGTCCACCATTCGCCGCTCCTCGTAAGTGGTCTTCTCTCCCTCTCACTCATCACTATGCACTAACCTCATCGCACCCACAGCAGCAAGGCATGGAACCAACTTCCCGCGCGGAGCCTCCCTGAGCCGGTGCAGCCAACGACAGGTATGTCCTTCACCGCGATCCAGCAGCTGGAGCTCGACCAGCTTGCAGCGGGCGCTCTGGGCAAGGACAAGCGCTCGCTGCGCGAGATCCAGGAGGAGGAGCAATCGCTACAGGCGGAGGCGGACTTCCTCACGTGGTGGACCGCGGAGGAGGAGCGCGTTAGGCTGGAGACGCAAATGGTGGAGGCTGCTGTGGCGCTGGGCGCCAACGCGGATAAAAAGCCGGCGAGGAGGCGCGGAGGGCGGAAGGCGGATCAGGCGCAGGGGTATACTAGTGCTCAGGCTCAATTGCAGGGCCAGGCGGATGATGTCCAAGGCCAAGGTCATGGTGCGCAAGGGCAGGCGGGTGCTGGGCCAAGGCGTAGACCACGCAAGCCAATTCAGAAGGGGAACGCGCCTTCGTGATAATTCAAATCAATGATACTATATTCCGTTATACCACATGTATGCATGTACTTATACCTCTTCCATAATCTGTATGCACACATACGGTGACATACCGTTCAAGTCCGACATGACCGGTGTAATCCCAAGCATGTCGATCGGGGCCCCTTGGACGTTGTAGTGATCGTGTGTAGTGATAGTGATGGTGATATTACCCACGACCAGTCCCGACAAGGAACCTGGAACACGTGATAATCACCGCGAGTCATAGTACTCATCCTGTACTCATACATTCTACCAGATGTGCGAGCAGAAGTTCATCACCTATACCTGCGGGTGTTCTCAGGACTCTGAATTTATCCAATGCGCGGCAAGGCGAGGCACAAACATCAAGTGCTTGCCCGTAACCCGATCCAAGGAGAAGGACTCGACACATTATTGTCTGAAACATCTTGTGAAGTGCAGTGCTTCTTCAGTGCTTCTGCACCAATGACTATAAAACACTTGAAGGATAATGTAAGTTCCAGAATAGTGTTGGAGAATCTTGTTGAGCGAAAATTCACAGGTACCACCGTGACGGTGATGAGGGCAGACGTGTGCAATATCATAAACATCTAGAATTTCAATACATCATGCGGGTATTAACAATTGTCCATCCACTGAGATGATGAAGCCACAGGCGTACTCTGACGGACTGGCGGCTTTCTGCAGTGTGCAGATATGTCGAAAGTAGAGCGGACCACCGCCGCGATTACTAGACCAACGACCCCAAGCAGGGATCAGAAGATAAGTGAGCGCGGCGTCCGTTTCTTTGGCCGAACTTCGATTATTGCCTTGTTGACCCATATCCTCTGCCAAGGTGCTGAAGATAAACTGCGGGGACAGAGTCGATCCAGGAGAACATCCTGGTCTCGATCGAATTGGGTAGAGTTGTAGAGCAGGTTGCTTCATGATTCAGAAAGGAGGAACGATGTGCCTGTCTAGGAGAGACTAGGTTCATTATTATAGTTGGTACAACATCTACGATTTTTTTTTCAATACAACAACGGGTATGATGAATAGCTGTCCATGCTTTGTCCATGCTCACGCTCATGCTCATTGCAAAATCTTCCGTATGCTCTCCTGCTGCGCCGGCGTCAGCTTCGTCGGGAAGACCACGTCCCACTTCACGATCAGATCGCCCTTTCTCTGCGCCACGCCGTCCTTCCTTATCGGCATCCCGTCCCCAGGCATGATCGTCTCTTGCCCTGGCTTCACTACACCCAGCGGCACGGGAACCTGCAACTTCCTTCCATCAAGATGCTCCAAGGTCTTTCTCGCTCTTCCCCCACCCGGCGGGCCCACAAGCGCCTCGATGAGCGGGATAGGCACATGCCCGACGAGGTCGTTCCCCTCTCTCTTGAACCGATCGTGGGGTTTCTCTTCGATCACGAACACGAGATCCTGTGCCTCATCGTGCGACTGCTCGTTTCCCGCCTTGGGAAAGCGGACCTTCGTCCCGCTCTTCCATCCGGGGTGCACTTGGATCTCGAGCACTTTTTCCTCCGTGGTACCGTCGAGCAGCCGCCGCCCGACCTTGATGTGTTTCACCGCGCCATTATAGAGGTCCTCCAGGGCCACCTTGAGGGGACGCGTGATCTCAGCGGGTGGGGAGGGCGCGCGATGCGAGCGGGCACGCTGCTGCGATGAAGAGGGGCGCGGCATTCTGCCGGGCATGCCCCCTGAGCTGAAACTGTATCCTCCTTCCATGTCTTCGTCCACGTCGAAGGGCGTCGGGCGACGGCTACCTCGCCCGGGCATGCCGCCCATACCGCCCATACCGAATCCGCCCATGCCTCCGCCGAATATCTGTCTGCAAGGGTGGGTTAGCATGTTGCTTTTATGAGGACGCTGTGACTTACTCGAATACAGTTTGTGGATCCTTGGGGGAGAACCCAGATCCGCCAAAGCCGCCACCAGGCCCGGTAGATGTGAAGGTGAAAGTGTTGCCTCCACCGCCGGGGAAGCCGCTGAAGCCTGAGAATGCGCCGGCACCGGGTGCGCCTTGGCCTGGGGGCGGACCTCCGCCGGCCTTGAGACCTTCTTCGCCGAACTGGTCGTAGACAGCGCGTTTGTTGCCATCGGAGAGTACTTCGAATGCTTCCGAGATCTAGACCGGGGTCAAAAATAGAAACGTTTGTGGAGCATGATGAGCACCTCTTTGAATTTCCTGTTGGCTTCTTCGGAACCCTTGTTACGGTCTGGATGCCATTTCAAGGCCTATAGTAGGCGGTGAGCTTTAAAGGAGATGATAGATTGCTGCAGAGGCTTACCATTTTTCGGTATGCTTTTTTAATTTCATCTTCAGAGGCAGACTTGTCGACGGCGAGAAGGCTGTAATAGTCTTTGCCCATGGCTGTTTCGGAGGAGCAGTAGACCGATTGTTTTATATATAAACTCAAAGTTACTGGCACCTTCTAGCAATGATGTCATCGACAATTCTAGAAACAGCGAGGTTTGGTTCCCACGCTCGTCCTCATCGTCGAAACCATGGAGAGCCCATCGACATCCCGCTCCAACTCTCGAGACGAAGACGGCGACCGCCGCTCGTCGTCTATCATCCGCCGCTCACTCCATGTAGTCGGCGACCTTCTCTCCCCCTTCTCTACTGCCGCTGTTGCCACCCTCCCAAAACTCACCCGCCCTACCCGCTACCACCGCGCGGACGCAATTCCTGATGCCCACAGCGACGACGAGGGCCAGATGCCCACTGTCCGCGACTACCATGCCATCAACTCCGTCCCTCCCCAGGTTCGTGTCCCCAAAAAGATCGCCACCCCGGTCAAGGTCGAGGCCAAGGTCTGGTTTGCGAATGAACGAAGTGCGTGCTCGTTGTGCTGTCCATACAACTGTCTCTGACGCTCTGATGTAGCATGGATCGCATGGCTGAACATGGCGGTTCTCATCGGAACACTCGCTCTCGCACTCTTCAATGCATCCCGCGATGCAATCGCGACTAGTTTCGCATATGTATATGCTATCATTGCCATTGCTGTTCTCGTACGTTCCTCTCCCATATACAATATCCTTCTCAGAAACTTATACATCATAGATATATGCGTTTGTGATATACCAATATCGCATTTCCATGATCCGCCGCCGAGACCCAGGCCATTTCGGTGGGCCCCTCCAAATCTTTCAGCCTACTTGAGCTCACCAGCACCCTATCAGACTCTATCCTAGGTCCCGTCGTCCTCGGCGTTTTACTGTTCTTCGCTATTCTTCTCAACTTCATCTTCCGAGGTCCGTACAATCCCATTTTGTCTTGCACCAAGCACTCACGCCTTTCCTTTCTTTGCAGTCCGCGAGTTGTAAGACCTCCCAATTCATAGAGGCCTACCTGTGTGCTGTGCTAACTGAATCCCTCATATAGGAACAAGAAGCACGTCCCTATCCCTGGCGCTGGGCTGTTCTCATCGTTTAGCAAGAGCAATAATTCGTCACTCTTCTTCTTCACCCAGGGTTAAACTTGTACTAAGTCTACCGCGCATGTTTCACAACGCATCCTATATTGTGTCCGTTTGTATAGTACCATTTTTCGTCAGGAATATACCGAGTCATAATCGGTCCTGTCCTCAATTCCAACGGATGACGATTCTCGAGCCCAACCTGCTTCATCCTACGGCGGAATTAAGCACACGCGCCCTCCCTGCATACGTGATGCTTGCCTAAGGCTTGTATAATCTCTTTCGTGTGATGTGTACTTCCCTGTGGGTCCCGACAAGATGCACCTTATCTATGGTGTTGCAGTCAGAATACGGATGGAGATCTTCCTCAGCGATACACCCAGAAGAAAGTCTCTTCTCCATTATCACTCCGTGCGCAGGTTCATGTTCAACGAGCCCATGTGAGTTTTCATTGGGGAGCTTGCTCCCCACTGTTTCCGTACTGATCCAAAATTCAGATGATTTGTAAGCGACGCGTGTTTGTTTGC
>JABCKH010008021.1:0-16584 GCA_018851285.1 Lyophyllum semitale | reverse complement strand
GAAAGGGACCAGGAAGGGTGCAATGGCCTGCAATCTTATCTGACT
Source organism: Lyophyllum semitale (assembly GCA_018851285.1). Classification (NCBI taxonomy): domain Eukaryota; kingdom Fungi; phylum Basidiomycota; class Agaricomycetes; order Agaricales; family Lyophyllaceae; genus Lyophyllum; species Lyophyllum semitale. The sequence continues at coordinate 16,539 of JABCKH010008021.1, read as the reverse complement.
ATCTCCTTTGTTTGGCTCAGGCACCGCCTCCATGTGATGATTTTTCAAAATTGCGATTTTCACAAAAATATGCAAACGGCAGTAAGATCCACTGGTCGCCATAGTATCAGCACCGCATTCTGGGTGATCAGGATCTGATGTGCCAACAAGGTTCATAAGAACGGGCACCCTGGTTCGCCATATCTCAAGGATCATCTCCCCAGACATCATCCTCCGTGATCTCAGCTGGCCTGAGTAGCGATATTCTGACCCTCGTTGCTGGTCGACCAAACTCCCAAAGCACAGCATACAAGCTTCTCCAACTTCTCCTGATTCTCCACCCCCGCTCTCATAACCAATATGCGATCGCTCTCGTACACTCTTCTCATCCTTACATGGGTCCTTTACCTGAAATTTGCCGTCGTCGCCGCTCAGGAGGAGAATTCAGCTTCACTAGTTGCACGGTGCGACCGCGGGAGAGGCAGGTTCAAGACGCGGGACCTCAATCAACGAGCCAGATATAGATCAGGTTGGAGATTGCCGCGAGACTACGCGAGAGACCAGGACTAGTTGACAGTGAAGAGGTGTGTCTACCTGCTGGAAGCGTTCCGAATCTACTTAATTGCTCTAAATACAAGCGCCACCCCTCAACTCATCTGTGTAGGCAGAGGCAGAATAGAAGTGACATTATTGGAGGAGGACGCTGTTCTGACCAGTTCTTGCAATACTACTATCTCACGAAATCAAGGTATTTGAGAACCTAGGAGGACTGCACTGCTCTGAGATATCTATATGGCCTTGCAGAGTTTCCGAAGAGCGTCTGGAATGCAGAACCTAGGTTGAAGCTGGAATACTGATGTGACGCGCGAAAACGTAGTACATCAATTGCAGGGAGAAGCTTGCTCAAGAACATGAAAATATTGAACACCGCGAGAGCAACTAGACCGGTGACCGTCCCCTCTACTGAGAGGCAAGCCTCGAGTAGACTCGGTTGAGGGGAGTGGTTACTAGTCTAGAGAGCAATCTATTATCTTATCTGCATATATTTTCAAACCCAGTTAGATCACTCACTATCCTGAAACCACCATGACTTCCACTTTCGACTTCGACCCAATCGTCATCGATTCTGATTCTCTTGCAGCTGCGCTAACTAGGCTGAATATAAAAGTATCGGCCAATACACTTCTGGAGACAGTCAAAGAGGAGGAAAAAAAGAAATGGTTCACACCCGAAAGTCAAGCAGTTTTTGTTACTATACCTTTTATATCCTCATGACTTCTATTCAGTTCCCGTTCTAAGTTCGGAGGAGGAAAATGTACTTAGGAAAAAACTTCTCATGAAACAGGCGGACGAATTGGGAGTGCCATCTCCGTTTGATACGCCTCACTGGCAGTGCCCGACTTGTACCTGCAAACCTGAGACACGACCGGGAAAACTGCTTCACGGAGTAGATGGGGAGTGCTAAGCCGTAATTGTGCTCAGCATAATATTCGACCCACGCCGTTCTCGGTCTCCATCATGACCGTTCGGCTTGGCGGTCGATAGTTGTCGATAGTTGGCGTATGGAAGGTTGGTATCTGCGAAGATAATATACCGAAGCGTCCTATGAGCAGTATGAATTATAAGGACGATGCCCTGGTTCACCAAGGATCATCTCAGAAAATCTCCGTGATCTCGGCTAGCCTGAGCCTCTGGTCGTGGACCGACAACTTCCAAAGTACAGTATACAAGCCTCCTTATTATCTCCGTGCCTCACAACCTCGGCCCCATGCGATTGCTCTCGTACACCGTTCTCATTCTGACGTGGGTCCTTTACCTGAAAATCGCAGCCATCGCCACTTAGAAGGAGAATTTAGCTCCGCTGATTGTAAGGTGTGGCCGCGCCGTTGCGGCATGGGCAGGTTCAAGACTGAGACGTGGGACCTTGACTCCGACAGACGGGTCAGACTTAGAGCGGGCTGAAATTGTCGTGTGTAGGCATATCGGTAGTGACATCCTTGAAAGACACGATTCTGACCGTTTTCTGTAATACTACGCTCCACAAAAAGAGGGTATTCAAGGACCTAGGTGGTCGCTTTCTCTGCCTCCTCTGATATCTCTACATCGCTAGGAATAGGTGGCCCTGCGTAGTGGTGAGCGTCCATCTGAAGAAAATACAGTCATACCCTGACTGAACTGTAAAAGGTATGCAGAGGGCGACGTACTTATTAAGTACCACCCAGCGCTGATCACCGCAAACCCAACGAAGACCACACTGGCATAGTCTATGGGTCAGTCGTATTAACGTGTTTCGGAGGAAAATAGATGCAAAACTTACTCATGGTCCCTTGGGTGACGGGTATCACTGCCGGCATCGAAAACAACACGATCTCGAACATGACCCACAATAACGCAACAACGTTGGCCGCCCATCCCCATTTTCCCAGTGAAAATGGCGCACTTTCCATCTCCTTCCTCCGATTACCGTTGAACAAGAGGATGGCGATGGGCATCGCATAAGCAGCACTGAGACAGATAACCGCTACACCAACGAAGACGTTGAATGCGGCGCTCGAGCCTAGGTAGATGAGCCCGAGGAAGAGCTGAATCGTTGTAGACAGGAGGTGAGCGTTGAGTGGTACTGCGGAGGGATCCACTGTTGCTTGACTGTTATGAGAACCTCCTATGTGGGCAAAGGTTGAATGGAAAGGGATGGCTTTGTCCCGGGCAAAACTCCAAGTGGCGCGGGAAACGACGCAGCAGACGGAGATCGCGCTGAAAATTCCAACGCCAAAGACTGTAACCGCCGTGAATTGGCACATTGTAATGTTTCTTCCAGGATAAGGACGACGTACTGATAAACCACTGGGAGAGGCAAGGTCTCGTCAACTTTTGTGTGTATAATAATTCTAGTGTGGAGCGCGTACCATTCCAAACCCACCGGAACGTGATCCCATGATGAGCGTAAACATGACGCCTAGTGGCTGGCCTCCCGGTACTAGAATAAAAATATCCTGACTTCAACATACTCTCATCAATTGCAGCGAAAGTGGACAGAAGCAGAAAAAATATCTGGGATAGAACAGAAAGAGAATGGAATAGACTCGGAATGGAATATACATACCAGCGAGGAGCGCCTGGATATCTGGAAGTGTGAACACAATTGGAAGGAGGAAAGCAAGGCCGCTAATGGCGCCAATAGGAATGGAATAAACCATTGCCCGAGGCACCTGAATGGCGGGATTGTGCACTTCTTCGGTCATGCTGGTGACTGACGGGATGTGGAAAGTGAGGAGTTAATCATGACAGGGGGAAATGCGATTACTCATTCCGATTCCGGCGTAGGTGTAGGCTGATATAAAGATGCTCTAACTGGAATGTTAAAAACAATGCTTGGAAATTTGACGTACCAGGCTGTTGATTGTTATGGTGGGCAGAAAAATACTGAGACGAAACGAGAATACTTACAGGTAACAATCCGATGAAAAATGTCCAGCCGGGTGACCAGCCCGATGCGGAGGCATCAAAGTGACTGAGCGCGAAGACCGCAGAACGGCGACCTGCCTGCAGCTGCTTTTACCGGAAAAACGATTAAGACGACTGTAGAAATGTTGAGTGTTGTCAGTGACTACGCTATTTAAACGGAAGCGTGGTCCAAAGGAGAGAGTAATTGGCAACGTACTAATTATTCCGAAGAGGGTCCAGAACGCGGATAGAACCTGGTTTTAGATGAGCTGGGCGTACTGACCTGATTGATGGGGGCAGAGAATGTACGTCGATTGCAGGGAGAAGCTTGTTCAAGAATATGACGAAGATGCTCGTGAATACAGTCACTGCGACGAAAATGAGATCTATGTACCCAAACAAGGTTACGTACTCGTTCTTCGATCTCAGCTGGCGGGAGTACGTACAAGTCTGCAACGGTGTCGCGACCCACTCTGGATGAAATATTCCAGCACCAGCAACCACGAGTTGTGCAGTCCCCTACCATGTAGCATGACGAATGAATGAGCCAGCTTTGCCAGAATAAGGAAAACCCGTCTTACAAAGGTCACTGAAAGACCGGCGGTCCAAACACCAACGGTATAAAGCCAGCCATTGATCCACGAGAGAAGGAGACGGTACTTGGGTGGTGCGAGGCGGTAGCACCAATAGTATGCGCCGGCTGACGTAGGGTACTTTGAACAGATTTCGCCGAGAGAAAGCGCTAGAGGTTGTGTGAGAAGTGAGACCAGAAGCCAGCTTATGCACAAGTGAGTGAGTTGATGCAAATGACATATTATGGTACACATACCCCCATATTATCGTTGCAGGGCCACCACAGACAAGTGAAGTGGCGATGGGCGCTGAAAGGGCATATGCTGCATCACAGGAGAAGCATTACGGGTCGTAAAGAATGATGGCATGGGAGAAGCGGGATACTTACGCACAGCCATTATAGCTAATAGCGATAACGGCAAGAAGATGATTACACGGGGGCTACTGGTGGAATGACGCAAGAGACGCACCGAGGGTCACTGGAAACATGGTTAGGGGTGCATCGCCGTGAAGAGAGATGGGAACTCACTGAATAGAATGTGGAACAGCCCACGGGACTGTCGTAAGATGAATACCATGCAATTTTGAAAGAAAAACAATGAGTAGACGTACGCGGGAAAGCTCTTGCCTGTAACCTAAATTCTCGAGTCCATGTACAACATCGAGGTGAGCAGACGCCTGGTGGAGTGCAGGGTCAGAGGGCATGAGTACTTGGTCGAAAGATTGGGGAAGATAGATAACCAGGATACCGTCGGGTTCTTTAGTAAGGAAATAACTTCGCGGCTGACAGAATGCATCTCATGCACACGGATTGGAGTCGGATTACTCCTAAGTTGATTCTCGAATAAAGCTGAGAAGCTTCCAATTCCAGCCTTGAGCTTAGCTACCACTGATCGGATGTCAGCATCTTGCTTGAATTATCTGCGTGGACGTGGTGCACATGTGCTTCTGGAACTCTCCAAGTTCTCTTGCGTGATTCTTCATCGTGCAAAGGACTCTAATCACCGAGCTTCGCAATGTATGCGAGGAGAGGCGAAGAGCTCGTATACAACCACATGATTTTGTTGCTATTGGGCAATAACAGCCTCAGGTTTTTCTCCGAGGTTTGATACTATTATATAGACTCACTGTTTGAAATGTGATGCGGCGTTCAGAGAATGTATAAGTCTGTGCGTCGTGGCCCAAGCGCGTTGCGTGCGCACTATTAAAGTCTAGCGCGCTCCTAAATGCTTGAGGCAATCACGGTGCTTGCGGACGCTTCGGCAGGGCATTTTTACAACTTCGTGGCGTTAGCATTTGTGGTTCAGGCATGGGAATGGAGGTCTGAGTCTGGGCGCAGGTCTGGTAAATCAAAACAAAGCAGTGTAACTCCGATCTTTGCAAGATTAAGAGCTTCTAAGCCTGGGAACTGCCGATGGCGCGCCGACTCCCGAGACGCGCCTCCTTCCTATTACAGCCCTCCCGCCAACCGTGCGCATGTTTCTTCATTCCATGCCAAAATCCTCATGAGTTATCCATGCATAAAAGCTCTACAATTAATTGACATCGTTGCTGCGATCCTCCGATGAAGGACCTTCAATTTCATCTCTCAACTTCACGATGCCATCTTAAATTTCTGTATTGTGAATGCGATTTCCATAAGCAGTACTAGTGTGAATGATGAGCAGGCAGGAGTTATGTGTGAGAGTATAAGCAATTGCATCAAGACAAGTCAGAGTGTATGGGATTGAATTCAGGGGCATTGATGGAGACAAAGCAACCAATCAGGGTGTCAAGGTATGGAGTGCTGATAGTGCTGAGCAAGACAGAACTGTAAGCGAGAGTAATGAGGAAGGGGAGGTGAGCTCGATGCATATGTGATGAGTAAACGAAGTGATAGAGAACGAGAGTGATGTAGAGAAAGACGAGGAGGAAGCAATCCAATTCAGCAGATCAGTTTCCTGTATTAGGCGGCGGCGACGTCGCCGTATTGGAATTCGTGAACTGATTCGGATTAGGGGAGAAAAACCCCGTCACAGGGGAATGCCACTCCTGACCTCCTGACCCTGCCCCTGCATTACCCCACAACGACCCAATCGGCGGCTGAGGATGGTGCTGAGTATTGAGCGCACCGACAGGCGGTGGCGGCCCAATGGGACGCGGGGCACCAAACCCAGGCGGCGCGGAAGGCGCACCCCACGGCGTCCGTTCTCCAACCGCGCTCCTCGGGCTCGCAGGCCCCCAACTCTGTCCACTACCACCCAAGCCAATGGGTCCGAGGCCAGTCCCGATGGGCATAGGCGCAGCCACACTTCTCCTCCCCATAGGCGCCTGTACAACCTCATCGCCGTCCTCCACGAGTGCCGACGAGCCGAGCACGCCCTTGGGGCTCGGCGAGCGGCGGACGGGCGAGCCCGACCCCGAACTTCCTTCGCCGTTGCTGTTGCCGGTGCCGGATACGCTTGGACGCGCGATGGGCGCAATGATGGGGCGGCCGATAGGCCCTGGATCGATTGTAAGGAGGGATCCGCGGCGTCCTTGGCCTGGCGCAAGCGAGAGCAGTGACGGGGCAGAAGGCGACGAAGAGAGCGGCGGAGGGACCGCCTTGGATTTCGGGGGCGGGCCGATGGGCGCAACAGGAGGACCACCACCACCGCGATTAAACTGAGGGTCGAAGGGCGGTCCGCCACCGGCCGAGAAGTTGCGCGGGAGAGCAGAGGGGGCGAGACCTGGCTGTCCGGAGTGATGCTGCTGCTGCTGCTGCTGAAGGTTGGGGCCGCCGAAACCGTATCCCATAGGTCCGAAACCTTGCTGAACACGGGGTGACATGGGAGGGGGGATCATGCCTTGATACATCATTGGCGGCTGACCAAGAGGCGGGAGGTGATTGGGCATTTGGGGCGTGATGGGCGTTTGGGGCTGCGAGACCATCGGAGTGCGGGGCTGTTGCTGCTGGTTTTGCTGCTGTTGACGGGAAGCTTGGCCTAGGGCGGGAGCAGACGCTGATGGGGAGATTGGAGATACCTTGTTATGTATCTTCTTGGGTCCTGCGCCGTTGACGCTGACGCTGGTACTGACGCCCGGAGTAGTGCGCTGGTTGATGGGGGAAGAGGAACCCGAGGCCACGGCGTTGTTCCTAGATCCAGGACCCCGGCCAGCTGCAACCTTGGTACTGCCGCCTGCAGGCGGCGAGGGGACAGCATTGCGTTGCTGCTGCTGCTGCATGGCAAGACGATCGCGTGCCTCCTTCTCCGCCTTCTCCTCCCGTTCCTTTGCGAGCTTCTTCTCCCGCTCCTTTTCACGTTCAGCCCTCTCAGCCTGCTCTTTTTCAAGCTTCTCCTGGCGCGCCTTCTCCGCCTTCTCTTTCTCCACGCGCTCCCGTTCAAGCCTCTCCTCCCGTTCCTTCGCAAGCCGTGTTTCTTTCTCCTCCTTCAACCGTCTCTCCTTCTCCTCTCTCTCTCGCCTCTCTGCCTTCACCCGCTCTTCCTTTTCACGCTTCTTACGCTCGCGCTCGGCCTCCCGTTCCTTCTCTTCCTGTACCCGCTTCCGCTTATCCTCCTCTTTTCGTGCACGCTCCTCTTCAGCAGCCTTCTTCGCAGCCTCCTTGCGTACGCGTTCCTCCTCACGCTTCTTCCGGTTCTCCTCTTCCACAGACGCTAGCTGTGCTTTCTGGGCCGCCTCTTCCGCAGCCTTCTCCGCCATCTTCGTCGCACGCTCTTCGTCCTTGGCTTGCTTTTGTTGCCTTGGGAGAATCCAATTAGCATACAACGGAATAAATAAAGAAGGGATGAATAAATACCTCCGCTTATCCTTCTTCTTCTGGTTCTGGGTCTGTTTCTTCGCCTCGCGCTCTTTGGACATCTTGTCCTCGTCCTCGAGCTCCCGGAGCAATTGCAGCTGCCGCTCCTGTGCAACCTTCTCCCGGTAGGCCTGCAGTACGCGCTGCTCGAACATCCGTGCCGCGAAGATCGAGAACATACGCTTGCCCTCTTCCGACTTCTGTTCCTCCGTCATTGCCTGCAAAGGTATGTCAGACATAAACAAGGTGAACAAAATGAAACCGACCTCTTCCTCGTCATCATCGTCCTCGTCATCTTCATCATCCTCATCGTCTTCATCCTCATCGTCCTCATCATCCTCGTCGTCCTCATCCTCATCTCGTTGCCGTGGGCTCCGATCGTCCTCGTCGTCCTCGTCGCTATCATCCTCCACATCCCCTGCGGCCTCCTCTTCCCGTTGCATCCGCCGTTCCGCAAGCTGCTCCATCATCTCGAGGAACTTTTGACCATCGTTCTTCAGGAGATCATCCGCAACGGTAAGAATATTCCCTGGGCCTGGACAACATATACATAACGTGACAGAATGACATATGGGAAAGAAATAACATACCGGTCACAGTTAGACTGTTCTTGATGTTGAATAGCCCATCTGATGCTTTGGGTTCCACTCCGTTGGCTCGTCGCTTCTCCGGCGCAACCGGAGGCGGAGGGAGGACAGGCGGACCGCCACCCCGCCTCCCAACACCTTTGTTGGGTTTGGTCGTCCTCCGCGCGGCCTGACGTCGTGCCTCGTCTTCCTCGTTCTCCTCGCCATCGTCCTCGTCCTCCTCGTCCTCCTCTTCCTCCTCTTCCTCTTCGTACTCTTCCTCTTCCTCCTCTTCGTACTCCTCCTCCCCGCCATCGTCGTCGTCGTCAAACTCGCTCTCCTTCACGTGCGGATGATGGTGCGGCGGGGGCACGGCAGGGGGCACGGCAGGGGTGGGCTTGCGCCCATTCACCTGTTTCGCCCCCTTTGCAGGTTGAGGGGCCTGGGTACCACCACTGCTATGGCCGACGACGACACCGTTCTTGTCTAGTTCGACGCTGCCTGGGAAGGGCCCGGGTCCAGGGGGCGGAGGAATGGTGCCGCCAGAAGAGACGTAACGCTGCTGGTAGTTCGCGTACTGTTCTAGCTCCTCGTAATAAGCATCGTACAGTACCTCGAGCTCTTCCTCTATTGCGTTTCTGTAAGTCGGGCGCAATACACGCGAAAATCAGCATCGATGGAATTTTTTTTTTGAAAGCCACTGACCGTTTCCGGCCACAAACAGCACAGCTACAACTGTGTTTCTGCTGCTCCTTCATCTTCCGTAGCACCGTGTCCTTTTCGATCTTTACTAGACTCCGCCGTTCCTCTTCGCCGAGGCCCAGCCAAAAATCCTTTATACGTTCACGCTCCTCGGTCGTGCTCGTGCTCCAAATCTTGTTAGGCTTTGGTGGTGGAGCACTTTGTCCTGCGACCGCGGGAGCTGGTGGCCTGCCCTTTAATGGTCCAGAGGCAGTGGATGATGGTGGCGATGGATGATGATGAGGATGTGGTGGCTGCTGCCCTTGCTGTTGTATGGGGTATGCCAACGGAGCCTTTGACGCCGCGCGAGCGCTCCTCTGCTGCTGTTGCTGAGCAGCTGGCTGTGGGGGGTATGCCATGGGCTTTTTTCCAATGGAAACGGAGCTTGGAGGGGGCTGTTGGGCCGTCGCTGTACGGGTTGCGGGCATGGCGAGCGGGAAAACTGAAAATCTTATGTAAGCCCGCCAGAATTTCTATTTATCTCACGAGCTTTTGCCAAACAACGGCCATGAGGCGGTAGGCGGTGACTCGTGCCACCGCGCAGGTACAACTACCTTACGCGACGCGCGTGGACTGTGAAAGCTGGTCGAATCGTACTCTCATCAAGGTATCAGAATCTCAGGTAAGACATTGGTTGCAGCGCTAAAGCTTTCATTTATTTTGATGCTGAGCGTCTGGACTGACGTAGGGACCCAAGGGTACTACTAGGACGCGTTCGACATCCCCTCCTGGTGAAACACATGTCGCTCTACGTATAGCAATGCTGTTGGTTCCTCCCAATAGCGAACAATTCAAATACTCGATACAAAATTATCACACAAGATAAAGATAACAAACTTGAAGATAACGGTCTAGCTGCAATGGGAAGATCCAATGATGCACATCCAATCGCAAAATGACGGCTTCTCAGCTTTATTCGACATGACGTCCTCCAATGGGCATGATCCGACTCCAGACCCGTGGGCATGAGATATGTTCTTTTTGAATAAAGGACCCGATTGTATTTTAGCTATCTCCTCCTTCCTTCCCTGGGCCACCAAGTTCTCATGCCGTCTGACCCTTCAATCCACGAAAAGGGCGGGGAGTCTGCTCACCTCGATGTTGTACAGGGACTCGAGAAACTTGGTTACAAGCAAGAGCTCTCACGCGTACGTCTTCTCCTTCTTTCCCGTTCGAGAATGCACGGTATCAATTTTACGGCAGTCCCGTGGACTGTTCCACATTCTATTCAGTGAGTTACCATCTCCAGACCGCTCCTCTTCACGGCGCTGAACCATGTTTCCAGTGACTCTCGGTGCGTCTCTTACATTATCTCAGCCCACCAATAGCCCCCCGTCATCGCCATACTCATATCGTTGCCGTTATCGCTATCAGCTATCATGGCCGTGCGTGAGTGCCCCACTTATTCCGTGCCATTACTCCCTCATGACCCCGTGATGCTTCCCCGTGATGCAGCTTATGGCCTTTCAGCGCCCATCGCTACTTCGCTCGTCGGTGGTGGCCCTGCAACGATAATATGGGGGTATGTATAGCCCCTGATAACACATTTGTATGAACTCACTAACTCGTGCTTGAAGCTGGCTTCTGGTCTCCCTTCTCGCGCAACCTCTTGCACTTTCCCTCGCTGAAATCTGCTCAAAGTATCCTACGTCAGCAGGCGCGTACTACTGGTGCTACCGCCTCGCACCACCCAAGTACTGTCTCGTTCTCTCATGGATTAATGGCTGGCTTTATACCGTTGGTGTCTGGACCATCAGTCTTTCAGTGACATTTGTAAGACCGGCTTTTCCCTGGTTAGCGACGCTGGCTCATGCATTGGTTATATTGCATGGTAGGGGACTGCGCAACTCGTGGTCGCTGGCGCTGGAATATTCCACCCAGAGTGGGTCGCGACACCATGGCAGACCTGTAAGCACTCTCACCAGCTTAATGTGAGTATGCGTAGGTAACTTTCTGTGGGCTCATAGATCTCATTTTCATCGGGGTAACTGTATTCTCGAGTATTTTCGTCATATTCTTTAACAAGCTTCTCCCTGCCATCGACGTATGTCCTCTGCCCACATTAATCACGTTAGTACTCCAGCTCATCTCATACCAGGTGCTGTCTGCATTCTGGACCCTCGTTGGCATAATTAGTACGTGGTCAATATCACCTCTCCCATGGCTACGTAGTTACTCAACATTTCTACAGTCATCCTGATTGGCTTCTCGGTAAAAGCAGCTGCAGGCCGCCGTTCCGCAGGCTTCGCGCTAGGTCACTTTGATGCCTCCGCATCGGGCTGGACACCCGGCTGGACATTCTTCATCGGATTGCTACCTGTAAGCATTATCATTCTTGTTTCGCCTTCATAGTGTTTTTCTGACCAGTGCCCATTCTAACAGCCAGGTATGTTAATTTCCCAAGCATTCCATTTAACGTTCGTGACAATTATCGTTATCAGCCTACACCTACTCCGCCATCGGAATGAGTAATACCCTCCCCTCAATTGTCATTATTAACTTCTGACTTTCCACATCCGTCAGTCACTAGTATGGCCGAAGAAGTATACAATCCCGCTATCCAGGTGCCTCAGGCAATCATTTATTCTATTCCAATTGGCGCCATCAGCGGCCTTGTTTTCCTCCTTCCAATTGTTTTCACACTTCCCGACATCCAGACGCTCCTCGCTGGTATGTAATTCATTTTCTTCGTTAACCAGCTCTATTCCTCCCGGTTCGGACCCCCGGGATTTTTATCATGTTTCGCTTTGGAATTATTAAAGACAGTATGCTGAAATAAGAATCTTGTAGTACCGGGAGGTCAGCCAATAGGCGTCATGTTCACGCTCATCATGGGATCACGTTCCGGTGGATTTGGAATGGTACGCGCTCCCCGCTGGAATTATTTATGTACACAAAAGCTGATCAGACCTTGCCTCTCCCAGTGGTTTATCAGTACGTTGTCTCAATTACTAAAGCGACACACAATGTACCAACTCACGCTTACGTCCTCCACTAGTCTTTGGCATTGGTATTTTCTGCGCAATCTCAATCTGCTGCGCCGCCTCACGCGCCACTTGGAGTTTCGCGCGGGACAAAGCCATCCCTTTCCATTCAACTTTTGCCCACATCGCGGGCTCTCGTAACGGTCAAGCGGTGGACCCTTCTGCGGTGCCATTAAACGCCCACCTCCTGTCTACTATGGTTCAGCTCCTGCTTGGACTTATCTACCTCGGCTCAAGCGCCGCATTCAATGCCTTCGTTAGCGTGGCTGTTATTTGTCTCGGTGCTAGCTATGCTATGCCCATCGCCATCCTTCTGTTCAATGGTAATAAAAGGAAGGAGATGGAGGGTGCGCCGTTTTCGATGGGCAGATGGGGGTGGGCGGCTAATGTCATTGCGTTATTGTGGGTCATGTTCGAGATCGTGTTGTTCTCGATGCCGGCGGTGATACCTGTCACCCCGGTAACTATGAGTATGTACTGTTCCATGTGCTTTTTGACGCAGTGGTACTCACGTCACTGTGTATAGATTATGCGAGCGTGGTTTTCGTTGGGTTCGCGCTGATCAGTGCTGTGTGGTATATAATCAGTACGTCGTTGCCCTTATCACTCCCCCACGAATCAGCGAGAGTGATGGTTGTATCTCCTTATTGCAGATGGGCGCTTCCACTACGCAGGACCACCCGTTCCCAGTGACATCGATGTTCGAGAAGAGTCCGAGTCCGAGAAATCATCCACATAAATACTTGAATTCCCCTATTAAGTCAAGCGCACGATTTTTGGAATGCGCACGATTCTTGAGAGCTCATAGGAAGTTGATCGTGCTCAACAGTCTAGTAGGAAAGAGGCCCGTTCCCCCATGTTCTCGGCGTCATTTAGACCTGGTGCATGATCGGACTCGTGCGCACACTCGGGTGGCTGGACTAAGTATTCCATGAACGCGTTGGCACTTCGTTTTGTGTTTTTCCACGCAACCACAGGCCCCAGGTTCCATGGACTCATCCGAATCCAAAGCATAGCAATGCTAGTCGAGGACAGGTGTAGTGGTTGCGCGCCCCGCAAGTATATGATGCTCTAGTGTCTCTCAGGCTACGGGGAGGTTCTCGTTCGAGTCGAGGATTGGGCATGATGCGACTGTCATCCGATCGATCTTTGTTTTGTGCTATTCACAGGCGTTCGGGCTCACTTCAAGAGACGAGATCGCTTCAGGCGCCCCATGGACCTCGGACCATTCCAACGCATTGTCGTTGTACTTGAGTACAGCCCTGTTGGTGTAGTGGTTGCGCACCCTTGGCGCACCCCGCAGATATAAAATTTGATGTTTTCGGGCCAGGGGGGATTCTCGTTTGAATCGAGAACAGGGCATGGAACGAGCGAAGCAAAGAATTTTGTTTTGTGCAAATTTTGTGTTCTGAATTCACAGCAGTTTGGGCTCACTTTGGGCTCACTTCAAGTTCATCCGAGTCCTTCAGCAAATTCACAGTTTTCTGGTCAGGTTATTGCTGGTCGACCAGCTGACCAGTTGACCAGTGTCGGCAGAACTCAAGTTTTGGTTCAGCGCCCAATACACTGGGCTACTGTAGTGGTGCTACAGAGGAGTGCCTTGTCGAACGTAGTAAGCTTGACCAATATATGGGATTTGCTGTACAACGTCTTGCATTACATAATACTAGTAAGCGATAATAAAGGCAACGCCGAAGGCGCTGCCAAACAAGACCATCGTAACCCTAGATAGCTCAATCGTTATACTGTACTGATACGACCAACTCTTCGTGTAACGTGTAACGCAGGGTCCTGAAGCGAAGAGATTTTGGGCATGTAACGCGTAACAAATGGGTCTGAAGAGCGTTACAAATCATATTTCGCGGCCGAAAATCCAAAATTTCCTCTAGTAGGGCGAAAATCTGCCGGATTTATCAGTACAGTACTGCCCGTTACATACCCCCTCTTAAGACTGTTGATACAGTCTTGACGGAGGAATATTTAAGTCATATGTTAAAACATATATAGATTTTCTTTTCTGAGAGGGTGGGTACCCGTCGTCCCACCTGAGGTTTGTCGAAAGGAGGGAAGATGTGTAATCCTCCCTCCACAGTATTGTTGGGGTAAAATACCTTGGAGTTGTAGCGAGTTGTGTAACTTGTGCGTATCCGTTTGGTATGTGGGTAAGTCTACCTGCATGTACTAGTTGTGGTTGATGATCATCGAGAATCTAACTGATGATCTTTGACAACATTGATTCCAATAAGTTAAGAGTGTTTTATTTTTATTTTTTTATTTAGATTAGAACACATGCTTATAAAAGCCTGCTGCAATGCCCATCATGATACACAAGTCAAAATGGGGCACTTTGACAATGACTAGGAGTCCCCCATCCTAACGTCTTCCATGTTTGCGGTCGACGAGGTTTCCTTCTCACCAGCGTTATCTGCTGGTAGAGTGGGGCTAGCATTGTGTGCTGCTGTCGTCGACGACACTATGATGGTCGAAGTCGGGTCCACTTGGGTTTCAGCTCCCATGGTTACAGGTGCTGCGACTGTGGTTAAAGTCGCTGGGGGGGTCATCTCGGCCTCCATAGATGCCAATTCCTGTTGCGTTCCTGATGGCCCCGCGATGGGTTGATGGGGTCCCACAGCATCCAATTCTACTTGTGACCCTATGAGGAGCCACTGTGAGTCAACGTGGGTGCGCAACCCATCTTGCTCTTCGATATCTTCGATGATAAGTATGCACGTTTGATCATGAGGGGTAGTGTAGTGCCACCCTGCATACTGAGGAATAATAGGCGGGACACCTAGTTGTGCCACACACTCCTGACACTGAGCCTTGATGTTTTGATACATGGGGGGGGGTGCGTCCCCTTCGACAGGCCAGGAGTGATCCCACCAGTAGGTGGCGTATGTGTAGCAGTGATTGATCCATTCAATCGGTATCCGATTGATGATAAGGTTGAGGATGACCATATCCCGATTGATATGGTCGCGATCTTCGGGCGACGGGCAGCACAAAGCAACTTATTAGAAATTCGCTGCCGGATAGTGGTTGATACTGTGTTATTGGGTTCGATGTGTTAAACACATCAACATGTTCACGGTAAAAGAACGGCCTGTAACACAGTGGTTACAGGAGAGACCTCAGAGTTCACACAACATGAGCTTAGTGTTTCAAAGTCGGGTTGCCCCAACCGCCAAAGACCGTGACTTAACTCGACTACAACCGATCACAACCAGACCCCACAGGTCCGGTTGTATAATTTCTCAGCGAACAACCGTGGTCCAGTTCTGGAGTTCTGGAGCCGAGCAACCGACAACAACCAGTTGTGACACGTCACAACCGGTTGATTGGTGGGGGTTCAGTGTTGCAGTTCAAACCCCGCCACTTTCACTCGCACCACCACCATCCACTTCAAGAACACCTTCTACGGCTGTTATCCACCCTACAAGCACAAACAAGACTCCCCAATCACAGGAACGAGCACGCTGGAGGAGAACATGAGGAGTAGGGCAAAGGGCAGACCCCAGCAGGGGGAGAGCCATGAGGTATGTCCTACGTCCCCCTGTCCTTAGCAACACCCACAGCTCACACCGATCCTCCCACCACGGCCAAGTGCACCTGCAGGTGCCTCACGTTGCCCTCTGCCACCTACAGTAGCCATCCCCAGCCCACCAAACTGCCAGTGCATGACCGCTGGCCATGTTGCCACCACACCAACAGCTCCTTGAGCTTCTGACAGCTGTGCCCAGTTGTCAGCGCACGACCACTACGCACAGCCGCCACCCCTGCCAGCAGGCCCCAACAACACTGCGAGCTCCCGACCATCACCAGCGCACAACTTCTACTGCCACCAGCTCTGCCTGCCAGCACCCCCGATGGTGCCCCACGCTCCTGACTGTGCCCACAGGCCCATCCGATCTCCAGCAGCTGCCAAAGTGGCCATTAGGTAGGCCTGCGCATTGCCTGCTGTCACCCCAATGGCACCCGTGCAAACCCGGAAACACCCAGAACACCTGCCGATGAGCGTATTCGAGCACGCTCAGTCCCCGCTAACATGCATCGCGAGACTGCGAGCCATTTTAGATATACTTAATATGTATTAGGTAGAAATATAGTAGTTTTTACATGTATGACCTTGAAGTATGCAGGCGGTCACGACCGACTGCAACCGGTTGCAATTGCCTGACCAATCGATGCCAACCAGTTGGTAACGGTTCGGTTGGCAGTTGTGTGAGATCTGGGCAGCCGAACAACTGGTTGAAGTCCGGTTGGAGCCAAAAATGGCAAAAAACTGGACTCAACCTGACTTCAAAACACTACATGAGCTTGACTAGTCGTCGAGTTGCTATGTAGTTATGAACAAGGTGAAGTCTACTGGTAAATATGTGTAAACACGGTCCATATGCGGTGCCGATGGCATTGCCAAACAAGGCTACAGTGTTCGTGCGATGATCGTCAACAATCAATCGCTAGCATTGATGCT
>JABCKH010008020.1:0-16632 GCA_018851285.1 Lyophyllum semitale | reverse complement strand
ACGAGACTGTTGTACAGTAAAGTCACATCTAGAATCACGTATTACATACCGGAAGATGTAACAATATCCAATGCGCGTCTACTCTTCGGGCTAGGAAATATCGCTAAGGTATCGTGACCGTTAATCTTGAAGATAGTTTACACAGTAACGACGGCATTCAAAGCGTGCTAATCAAAACGGTGCTTCGGCATTGGGTCCCAGGGGGACGTCGTCATCGGGCGAGCCGTCTGGGATGCATGAAAGGGCGTCGTCGCTGCAGGAAAAAGGGCAACAGGGGCCCGTAGAATAGAAGTGTTAGGTCCCCCATAGGGCTATGCCCCAGAGGACAATGAAATCACATTAAAAAAAAAAAAAAAAAAAAAAAGACGGCATTGATCTCGAGTTGAAGGGCACCCAAAGGAACGTTCGCAGGAGCTACGATCGGCCGTGCAAGCCTGTGTCAACTTTAGAGTTGGTAATCTGCTATGTTCTTTAGAGAAAACTGTTAGCCATGGAGACGCTTCACATTGTTGACAGCTGGACGTACTATTCACTACTTAGGGTCGAACATCGATATCATGGAACAAGCCTATCAGACACGGCCATAAGAGCAACGAGTGGAAGGAGAGGCTGTACTTTGCGACGGGGTATCGGCTGATACAGTGTGTGTGAAGGTACTATGCGGACGAGGTACGTTTTGCAATCGACTTCATGTGCTGTTCGGTATGCTGAAATTGTCGTCAGCGATTGGCTATACGCGGCACGGCAACCTTGTTTGGATTCTGGAAGAAGGGCGCTGCGGACCGGCTGGATGGATCAGTGAGAAATTCATCCCAAGAAGCGCGGGGGAATGCCATACAAACATCAATACATGGTAAAGGCGGCCTCGTGTTGGCAGATGACCCGAAATCGTCGTTCTCCCGCCTCAGCGATGCGTCCCCGTCACGGCTCTGCGAGAAATCAGAAATACCGTTGTATTCTTGATGCGAAACGACAGTTGGACCACTTCACAGGATCAACAGTAAATCCTTGGATTGAGACTGATAAGTAGTCGAGTTGATTCCGCGCATGGATGTGGATAAAAAAGCGCAGAGCGGACGGGGCAGCCATTGACATCCTGGACTCGTTAGCATGATATGCGATTAGTATAGTCAAAGATCTACGAGTCAGAAGAACCAATCAGCAATACCCACGCAAAGCGGAGACCGAACGCAACATACCTATTCCCTCGTCGCTTACTACATAAACCCTGCCGACAAACAAAGCACCCTGACCCACTCGATGCGGCGCTGACATGTATCACCTCAATCTCCACAGCGACGTCCTCCTCCGTCTACACCGTCCACACCCCAAAAGGCAAACGAACAGGTGCACAGCCGAAGATCCAGCAGCTTCTCCTCTTCCATTAGGACGGCCGCAAAGTCAAACCCTGCCCCCAAGGCGCACAGCAGCGCGCTGTCCACCGGATCCCTAAACACTTATAGGAAATGGATATCGCGGTGGAGAAGATAGCTTGCGGAGACAGGACCGATAACTTGGAGCGTATAAAGATAGAAATAAAAACTAAAGACGCTGTTCGATGAGTGAGAAGAACAACTAGAAGGGTTTGGTCGAGAGTATGTGAAGTGTGAATTGAGAGCCGACGGGGGAGTGGTCACCTCGGGCGTCGTCGCGGTTGGATGTGGGCACGGATACATGTCTTCACGCGCGGCAGTGTTTCTTGTAAATATGAACTGACTTTTGGGTATGACAGTGGACGAGAGGAAAGAGGAATGGCGACTTACCACTTATATCGGGAGTGATGAAATCGTACTGATACCTCGAGACATGAGAGGCCCGTCTTTTGTTGACGCTGACAGGGACATTAGAAGGGATGCCAAAGGTGTGCTATAGTACAGTCAAAGTAGTCAAGAGTCCGTGTTAATCGAAAGACGAACAACGGCGGCAGCGCAGTGAGTATCGTTCATCGTTGCTTCGTCAGCCTTCCAGTCATTTACAAAATACTGGAACTTTGATTCATAAAGGCTACTCATCGTAGCACTTTCAATACATTGAAAACATGAAAGGAACGCACTGGTAATCGAGTTGTTAGAGCTTGGTGAGAGCGTTAGCTAGGTTGTGTACGTCATGCACATTTGTCTAGTACAATGTGATCGAGGTCACTGGCTCACTGTGTTGACTTAAATAGACGCCTCGTCAATCCATGTATGGAGACGCAGTTCAATGTCTACACTCATCACTTTCTACGATATCCCCTCAACCCTCCCTGGTAAAGCCTGGTCCCCAAACCCTTGGAAGACGAGGTACGTAGTATTAGTCTGAATAGCTGGCCGCTCGACATAAGCTAATCTATGTTCAAGATATTGTTTGAATTACAAAGGACTCTCCCACAAGACAGAGTGGGTCGAATACCCTGACATCGAAGCTGTGTCCAAGGAAATCGGGGCTCTGCCCACCGGTATAAAAGCCGGCATCCCTTCCTACACGCTACCCGCTATCTACGACCCCACCACTCAAACCGTGATCGCCGAATCAGCGTTGATAGCAGCATACCTCGACGACACCTATCCCGATACTCCAAAGTTATTCCCCCCTGGCACTCGCCCATTGCAGCACGCCTTCATCAATGCATTCATGTCCAAGCTCGACGCAATCTGGCAATTCGCGTTGCCCGCTGCACACAGTATTCTAAATCCCCCGAGTCAGATCTATTTCAGGCGCACACGCGAGGCCAGTCTTGGAACGAAGCTAGAGGAGCTGACTCCGACTGGTGCTGCGGGTGAGGAGGAGTGGGCCAAGGTAAAGGCTGGGTTGGACGATGCCGACCGTTGGTTGCAGAAGGGCAAGGCGGACGGGCCGTACTTCCTTGGGAAAGAACCAGCCTTCGTCGATTTCGTCGTCGCGTCGTACGTTTTGTGGTCTAGGACCCTTTGGGGTGCTGAGAGCTCCCAGTGGAAGGATATCATGAGCTGGAACGAAGGGAGGTGGGAGGCATATATCAAGAGGCTGGAGAAATACGAGACTGTTGTGCAGCGAAGTTCCCATCTAGAATCCCGTATTACATCCTGGAAGATGTAGCGATATGGAATGTCCGACTACTATATGGGCGGCTAACAACTCGGTTCTCTGTGGAAGGATGGCAATAAGCGATGTGAAAGGTATGCCATTTGTAGGTATGATATGGTTACTCAACCTACGTCGTCTCTTGTCCAGAGAGCTTCCCGTGGCATAGCGGACATTCCGCGCGTTATTTGTTATGTGACGAGGTTTCCAAGTGTCGCTTCAGATCGTGGTGGCGGCTGAACTCTTCACCGCAGGGGAAGCAGAAGAATGTAAACGCGGGCGCATGCTATGGCCTGTCGACGTTGTTTTTCCAGACGGTGAACAAGAATCCAACTTCATCCGATGAATGCTTGGTCGAGATGAAGGTCCGGTTTATTGAGTCGTGGTACTCTTCGTTTTGCCTTCCTTAGCTTAGATGCAGCATAAGGTGAGGGCGGCGAACGGAGCGCGACACTTTATCTGCCTTTCCACTGTAAGGACCCCGTCAACGAGCGCTCCCAATACCAAATATCATCGACACTAGACGAGGCACATGGGGTACAACAGAAGCAGATACATCACTCCGTGATAACAACTTCCGGGGCATGGAGATTGATCCAAGAGGGTAGTAATGAACATTCCCCGGACACACAGAGCGCCACCGACAAAGAGGTGGAGATTGTCTGAAATGGTCGAGGGCGCTGCCTCGAGAGACAAACAGAGCGGTGACATCTGCGGCGGACCTTGTGATACCATCACCCTCCGTCCATGGGCAAAGGTCCTGGAGGCCATCGCGATGGCGAGTATTCTGCAACCTCCCCAGATTCGCTGAACAAACACGATTATTTGAAGAAGGCCGCTGGCGGGAGTGACAAAACCGATTCTTGAGCCGAACAAGGTCGGGCGCTTGGGCCATCCAAGATGGTATCGTCGAGGATCCATACTTTTCAAAGTCCTCGCGAAGATCCAGTGCCCTGGAAAGAAAGGTCCAGCGATGAGATCTGAGGAGACAGATCGTTGGATATGGTCGGCTCGTCGATGAGCAAGCTGTGAAAGTCGAGTCGGCGGAGTTCGCGACAAATATGTTGTTGTGTTGCGGAGATTTGGTGTAACCACGAGATAGTTGAGTTTGTGGCAAATTGACCAGCCTGAAAACGTACCGATCCATCGTGGAATTCCTGTTCGGTGAGGAGAGTTACTTGGAGAGCCAATTTGAGGGGTGATCAGGCTATGTGGGGGGGATCAAACTAGCGCTGGCGGGTGAACGCATTATATAGGCCTGCCAAATACTGCGACAAGAACACACGAATCAAGCTTCTGAATAATCAATTATGGCGTGGATCAACGATAGCATCGCGGCTTACATACCCAAAAAAGTATTAGACAGCTTCGCCACTGGCTGTTGTACAAGTAAGAGGTCCTGCGAAGGGGAAGATTGATTAGTATGTCATGGACTGGCAGCACAAAAATATCGCGTATACCTCTAGTAGCAAGTTCCGTGATGCGAGCGTTGAATTCCCAAAATGTTATTCCCTATCATTGTCCCGTTCCCAATCCGCGAGCATCGTTTGTTGTTTTGGTTACTTGTAAGCTGCATAATTCAATCGCAAGTGCTCGTCAACGCACTAGCCAGTTTTCTTCGATAACATTTCTGGGATCATAAGTCAACTTCTGCGATCGAAACGAAGATGGGGAAATGTATGCTACCGCATTGTCTCGAGATTTCTCCACATAGTTCAAATGAACTAAACACAGTAAAAGTCCTAACGCCATTCAAATCGAAAAATTACTCGTCTTTTTTTCGCTCAGAAATTTGTCTACAAACTTGAGACTCAGTAGAATCCATGAGAGCCAACTTGAACGCACTACACTGAGCTTAATGACATGTGTCAAAGCAACGTCGGGCTGGACATTACTTGTGTGGTACTATGTAATTTCCACAACTCCTAATTCTGCCAGTCAATCTCGAAGCGAACCCTGTCGAATAATCAAGCCTAGATTCCTTTGAACGGTTGATCTTTCGTCCGGTGAGTGAGAGTTTTGAAAGAGGTCCTAGTCACCCCACGGGGGTCGTAATGGCAGTTCCAGGAGGCTGGGGAGTGAGAACATACGAGACTTAGAAGGCGGACAAATCCTGCACCCAGTAGCCTCCAGTAGCGCGTCAACGTTTGTAGGCATTTGTGGCCACCAGAGTCGACTTTCAACCGTTAGGTTCAAAAAGCGATGGGTGCTGGCGTAAGCCACTCTTTCAACCAAACGGAGCAGGAGGCCGACAAGGATCTAGAAGAGCGTTCCGGTCCCGATTTCAGATGGCACTTGCGTCACGGCCGTGAATGAACTATTTTTAGTATGCTGGTTACGTGATTACGACGCGTCAACGTTTGTAACGCGTCTCCACTACTACCGTACTAAACGCCCATATTTATTAGGAGAATTCATGGCAATTTGACCTCACTTACACGCCGTCCGAATAGTCCGTCATGCATCATTCTATGTCAAAATAGGATTAGGACCTCCAACTTCTTGCCTAAGCGAGGTAGGGCCCATACCGCTTGTCAAAATTCTCAATTTCACGGATTTCGCCGATGAGTCCAGATGACTTTGCTGGTCTTCCGGGTTCATATGTACCCTCTCCTTGTTCTCCTTCATTCATTATCGTCATGGCCATTTACAACTGGATCCTGCAGCTGCTCACCCGCCCTAATGAATTTAGGACCCTGTTGCAATTCTATGTATACCACGCGCGGAAGCGTGACATTACGTTCATGAAAGAGGTTGAAGCGACCCCAGGGTGGGACAGGCCATCGATGCGACGGTGCTGGGCTTTGCTCAAGCAGACCAGCGGAAGTTTCTCAACCGCGATCAAAGAAACTGGACGGTGATATGGAGCTCACGGTGAGTAATTAAAGAGAGACAGATATATGCCTTGCTGTTCTCCATACTTCATTTACTTACTTGCGACTAGATTTGCATCTTCTACCTGGTCCTTCGTGGCCTAGATACCATTGAAGACGACATGACTATCCCTGACGAAATCAAGCAACCCATCTTACGGTCGTTCCACAAGCTCACAGTCACCCCCGGGTGGACATATAACGGTTGCGGCCCTAACGAAAAAGACCGGCAACTTCTTGTTGAAAATGACGGTGTCGTCGACGAGCTAAACCTCCTGCGGCAAGCGTAAGTCCTCTGCATTAAAGCCATGTCCAAAGCCTCATTTTAACGTTATTCCTACAGTTACCGCGACGTCATAGTCGACACCACCGAAAAAATGGCTGCCGGCATGGCCGACTACATCCACAAAGCCGCCACCACCGGCGCTACCTCCCTTGAAACCATCGCCGAGTATGACCTCTACTGCCACTACGTCGGCGGGCTTGTCGGCCAAGGCCTCACAGGCATCTTCTCCGCCTCAGGCAAGGAAGCCCCCTGGCTCAAATACAAGCTCGAGCTCGCCAGCTCCGTCGGCATCCTCCTCCAAAAGACCAACATCATCCGCGACTACCGCAGGGACACTGACGAGCACCGCTACTACTGGCCGCGAGAGATCTGGGGGCGTAAGGAGTACGGGTTCGCGGCGATGGAGGACTTGTACGCGCCGCACGCGCGGGATTGCGCTTTATGGGCGCAGAGCGGCATGGTCGTCGACGCATTGCGGCACACGATCGACGCGCTGGACTCCATGCTGATGGTCAGGAGTCGGAACGTGTTCAGGGCCTTCGCCATCCCCGCCACGATGGCGGTAGCGACGCTTGAATTGTGTTTCATGAACCCGGCCATGTTTGATGGGCATCTTAAGATCCGCAAGGCAGAGGCTGCACGGGTAAGGCTTCATGTCATGTTTTGTGTGGCATCGTAGGGCTGAACCTCTGTTTGGCAGATTGTGATGCGCGCGACGAGCTCCCGTGAGGTGGCCATGATCTTTTGCGAGTACGCACGGAGGATCCACGCGAAGGCCGTCCCCTCGGACCCCAACTACCTGCGGATATCGATCGCCTGCGGCAAGGTCAGTTCCACCCCCTCCCTTTCCCACACACCTGACCCATCCACCCAGATCGAACAATGGCGCGAGCAGCACTACCCCTCACTCGTGCAGCTCGGTACGGACGCCTCGGGCGGTTTACGGACGACACTCAACAACGACAACGCAGGCGCGTTCGAGACGGTGATGTACATGGGTGGTGCTGCGCTCCTCATCGTGTGTGTGGTCTGTTCTATCATCTGGATCATCCTGTGGCATTCGGGGGAGACACCGGATTGGTCTGGCCCATTAGTCAGTCTTGGCCGTCGCTCGGTCGGAAGTGTGTGACATAGCGTTGATACCCAGGAAGGGGACCGAATTCATGTAAGGATTTTATTATATAGGCAAGTCGTACACTCTACGGCAGTTGTTCAATTCGTTGCGCAAGGCTACCACTGCGCGGGAAGGGCGCCATTTTTACTACTATACTAAACACCCACTAGGATTAAACGCTATCGAGTCTGTTCAGTCCATTGGCATGCCTCCTGAACCCAAAGGACTAGGACATACTGTACCCATTTGCGCCCTTGTGGCCTATGACTCGCCGGAGTCGACTCAACATGTTAAGGTACAGATCAGATCCATTCGCCCTCAAGAGCCTCTACGGGATACTTTGCAGCATCCATAGCAAGCTCTCGAAATACCTTCTCAATAGCCTCATTGCTCTCTTCTTCTTCAGTCTCTGCCAATGCTGTAAACGTGCACTCTCCATGAGTACTTTCGCGACACGAGTTGCAGATAATAGCTCACCATTGCCTCGACCCTCTTTCAAACTAGTTTCTAGGCCCTCTTCGCCTCCCCTAGCAGCAATGAGCAAGATCTGTGCACCTTTATAGTCCAACAGCTCCGGCATCTCACAGCTCACGAAACGACGGCCGTATTCCTCGCGTCCCTTGGCCCCCCCTGTGCCAAATATATCAGGCAGGATCTCATCCGGATAATCAGCGCCCTTCGCATGTGCCATTCTTGCGGTTGTTGCAGGTGCTAGCGGATTCTTGACTTGCATGACGAAGGAAAGTGCTTTGCCTATACCAAGCTCGTCCTGGACCTCACCGACCTCGCTAGGGTGGGAGATGTAATACCCAAAATGTGTTGTGCGCCTTGAAGGTACGGGGGGATCATTGTTGACGATGGCATAAGCGCCCCGTGCAGCAAGACGCGCCGGATCTTGATGTCGGGTGCCTTTGCATAAAAAGAATTGGAGAAAGGGAACCACAGGGAGGGAAGGAAAAACCTACCTCTGGTTTTGGTTTCATAGGTCTTCTCGCCTAAACCCTGCTCCAGGCTGTGCAGGTCGTCTCCAACGGCTGTTACCGTAGCCCAAAATGTTTGTTTGCGGCCTCTCCCTACGCCACCAGGTTCTGGGTCAGGGAGTTGTTTCTTGCCCACTGTGACGAGGCGGTAATGCCTTTTTGGCTGATCAACGGGCTCTGGAGCGGGGACAGCATCGGCACCGGGTTCGAGGACTTTCATACCCGCGGCTTCGTCCTCCTCAGTCTTCCCGCGTTTCTTCGACTCCGTGATGAACGCGGGAGGACGGGGGACAAGGAGCATGTGGAAATTCCTGACCTCGTCGACAGATGAGACTTCCTGTAGCATAATTTTAGGGCGGTAGAAGAAGTAAATATGGCCTCGTTCGATGGTTCCTACGATAATCCGTCATACCGATTGGGTCGTGACTTGAATATTCTTACCAGGCTGATACGTATATTTTTGCCCTTTCGCAGGCACCTCGGCGTGTTCATCGACCTCGGTCTTCGCTTTCTTGGTCGGTGGCTCCTCTTGTTTTGTCTCGCTGCTCTCCGACGTCACTTTCTGCGCAACTTGTTTTCCACTGGCCTTCTTCTTGACAGGCTTTCTTTCTATTTCCGCTTTTGGGGCTTTTCCTTCTTCCTGTAAAGCTGCTTGTCGGCGAGTAGTGGGCATTTTTGTTGTAGTGGAGTGCTTGTAATTTAAATTTCTAGTAAAAACGATGGATGATTTATAGTAAACCACTTCATGACGTCACCGAATACAGTTCAGAGACAAACACTATCCGCGTCCCGTTGGTTTTGGAGAATATTGCTATACAGCGGTCCAATTTGTCAGATTATGATACTGCGATGCATGATGTATGAATCTATGAACGCTGCCGGGCGAGGTACATCGTTATATCTGATAAGATCACTGATCTCTGCTAGGTTTATCATTTTCTCCGAGTCTTATCCTCATCCAAGTGCACAGTATGGCTCATCCAGTGGCACCTACCAGTCTCGATAAACTGAAGAAATTCAGTTTTGAAAGACTTATCAACGAAGATGCACTGACACACAGTCTGACCCTCCTAGGCAGTCTTCCGGTCCCCACGCACGACGGTTCTGTGGACGGCGAACGTTTTACGGCAATCATTAGGCTCGAAAAGACTGCATTAGATCCAGATCGCGCAAAGGATCTCTTTGCTGATGACGGAATAGTGAAGAAGGTTGAGCTAGAGGAAAGTACTGACATCGTATGTCCCGTGTCTTTCTCGAAGGCGACATTTCTGCAACGATCGGACAGTACACATGGTTATTTGGGTGGCTAGGAGAGGAGAGGGAGAGGGATATCAAGATAAATGTCATTTTCCCTGCTACGGAAGTACATATACGCAAGGTACGATGCGTCAGTTGTCTGATAAGAGCTTTGTTAACGATAGGACTAGTATACCAAACAAGACATGCTTATGGTTAGAGAGACCCCAGAATTGTACCAAAGCATCGTGAAACCATATATCACGGCTTTCCCGGCGACTAGAACTCAATGGTACGCACCTCCCAACTTCGTCCTGATCCTGATAAGTAAACCCGAAGAGCATGCAGGGTGGAGAATATATTGCTTGGCCTATCCGAACAGAACAAGATCTTATATTCATGTCCAGATTTCTTGATTCTCCCTGATATGAAGTGGGATCTCAAGACGATATCATCCTTATATCTCGTTGCATTGGTTCAAGACAGGGGAATTCGGAGTCTGAGAGACCTCGGAAAGAAACATATTGAAGTATTGAAGGCCATCCGACGGGAAGGTGAAAGAGTTGTTCGCGAGAAATGGATGTTGGGCAAGGGATCGTTGAGAATGTACGTTCACTATCAACCTAGTTATTGTGAGCACGTATCCATTTATCAAAATTTTTGTGAATACTGACGATCAATCAAGACCATTTCCATGTGCATATCGTGAATGCAAAGCAGGCTGGGTTGATGGGAATGACCGTCGGCCAAGCCCACCTCTTGGACGATATCATATCTCTGGTAACCCATCATGCACCTCACAATACTCCCGTCTGACCATCCGTTACAGCTTGAGATAGACTCGGAGAGCGGTCCTGGTATTTTTGAGAGGATGACATTGACATACGGACTGGGTGATCAACATGGCCTGTTCAAAGCTATGCAGAAAGCTTCCGTGTAGGTCCAATACTGCGAGCTGCTACAACGAAGATGTCTTTCATCAGGGTCAGAATGGCGAAAGCTTGCCACGGGCCGCAAGATAAGTTGCAAGAAAGAAGTGTTTCGAAGCAGTGGACCCGGAGATTGAGAGAACATTTCCGTGAGGTTGAAGGAACTGAAAGGGGAAGGTCCGGGGTGATAAAAAGGCCGCCACAAGGTCGCTACAAGTAATCCCTGCGAAACGGGGCTGGTTCCATGACTGGTATGGCGAAACCCCGTCGTTTTCGGTCCACAGACTTTATATGACAGAGGAAGCTAGCTCCTTGGCAGAACAAAGGGAGTGAAAGCAGCAAGAGGGAATGTAGCCTTGGGGTCGACGATCGCCATGTGGTCAGTTGAAGTTGAAGTTGGCAGTGGGAAAATAGTGATGTCCGATCTCCTCGAAAACTGATGCGAGAAATGCTGGTCTGAGTCAGCTACTTATCGTGCATCATGTCGCCCCATTGCCCAGCCATGTGCCCTTGCTGTGCCCAGCGCCTCAAGTTGTTGCTTCTTGATCAATAAGCGTTCCAGATCGCCCTTGAGCTTGAGCAGTTGCGTACAGTTTGGGGCCGATGTTGATTCGCCGGCGAGTCCTATATAAAGGTAATGGGCTCCGAGTCACATCTTTTTACGATATGTCGTGCATTCTGTGGACTCTAGCTTCCTCGTTCCTTGCTGTAACCGTTCAGGCAACCTCAGGTCAAGAGCCTCTACTCTATAGACCTCCATCTAACGACTGGGATGTCCTAAGGTCGGAAGTTGGTGGCCGCCTTTTTGAGGGCGTTCCCTTCGCCCACTCTTGTTTTACGCAAGGTTTCAACTCCACCGCGTGTCTCACCGTTCGGACATCGTATCTTGACGAAGGTAAAGCAGCTGACGACCATATACAACCTTTGCACGACTTAACAACCAATTCCAGTGGCCCGGTCAAACGTGCCAGCAGCTTACATTCAGACACAATGGGAGACGTGTCAGACCACCGATGATCAGTGTCTTCTCAGTTACACGGACCCGCACGATCGAACTCCCACTCGACCGCCAAACAAGTGTGGTCTCGGAAGCATACCAGAGCGTTTCGTGTGTATTGACTTCTATTCGCCGATCATACCTCTATGACTGACGTTAACTTATAGATCAATGTGACCTCTCATGAAGACGTAGCGGCAGCATTTCGTTTCTCAAAAAAAGCGAAGGTGCCGTTGGTGATCAAAAACACGGGTGTCAGTGGCTCCATCTGGACCGTTTCATTCATCTCAAATCTCTGGACATAACAGCATGACTACAAAGGCCGGAGCAGCGCCCCGCATTCGTTGGCCCTCTGGGTATGGTTTCTATTTGCAATTCTTCAGTTTTCAGAATCTAATCAATGGCTACCTGTAAAGACTCACAACCTCAAGGATGTAAGCGTTATCGACATTTTTCTGTCCTTCTATCATCTATACTAACATTTGTTCTGATAGATATCGTATAATCCGTCCTTCGTGCCTGAAGGCTGTTACAAAGCGAGTCCCGGAGTGACTGTTGGGGTAATTCTCATCGCCCTTGTGATAAGCTTCGCTTGATATTCAATTCGATCTACAGGCCGGTATTCAGTGGGGTGAGGCTTACGCTTTTGCAGAGGCGAACAACATCACTGTTGTTGGAGGTGAGTCTCTACCTACAACACATCGTCCATGAAAGCTCATCTCTTGAAGGCAGCGATCGATCAGTGGGTGTCGCAGGGGGGTGGCTACAGGTATGTAGCGTGATATTGTGTTTTTCGAGAAGAGAACTGACGCAAAGAAACAGGGCGGTGGACATGGTGCATTGTCAAACACCATGGGCCTCGGGGTGGACAGAGTGGTGGGTTCATTCGCGTACTACAACACTCAGATTAGGTCTGACATTTCACAGCTACAATATAAAGTTGTAACTCCCGATGGGCGCTACCGAACTGTGAACGAATGCCAGAACAAGGACCTATTTTTTGCCCTTCGCGGCGGTACTTGCTTTCCCTTCTCACCGTAGCTCTTTCTGATTATCTTGTCCATAAGGTGGTGGAGGAACCTTTGGTGTTGTGCTCGAGAGTACTATCCTGGCTTCGCCCCAGGTGACCTTACAAACCGTCATTGTGTCATTCAGCCCGAATACCGCGCGAACGAAGGAGTTGTGGACCATCCTTGCGGATAACGGGATCAGATGGGCGAATGAAGGATGGGGAGGGTTCTCAATGACTGGCGTTGCGATCTTGATCAATCCAGGACTAAGCAAGGATGAAACGGCAAAATCTATGGATCCCCTCATCCGGTTCGGCAAACGCCTCCAAAGCGAAGGCGTAGCGGGTGCCGCGACAACTGTAACAGAGTTCTCCAGTTGGTTCAAGTTCTTTGATACGTTCACGAAAGCACACGTTGCGGTACATTTGGCCTTTTTCTAGTGCTATGACATATATTGAACTATCCCACAGGTCGTTGGCTCGAGTCTCGCGCTTGCATCGCGTTTGATCAACAAAAATAACTTCAAAACATCCTCGGACCGATCTGCTCTTGTATCGGGCCTCCTAGCTGCCGATGCCGCCACCCCAGGTCTGATCATCCTGATTAGCGCGCCATCCTCCTTCCCCTCCAATGGCCAAACCAGCGTGACTGATGCATGGAGATCGAGTGTCTATCACGTCACAGTTGTTTCACCATGGAACTGGAACGCCAGCGTCGAAGAGAAAAAGGGACACTACTCCGCGGTGAGCAGGTCTATCGACCATCTCAGAAAGTTAACCCCGGAAGCCGCATATTTGGTGAGTCCATCGTGGTCTTGATTATCTTCATCGTTCTGATACACGAACATCTCGAAAAGAATGAAGCGGATGTGTACGAACCTAGGCATGAAGGTAAAGTGCTCCTAGAATCTTGCTTGGCAAACTGACTTCAACGCCTTTCAATAGTCGCCTTCTGGGGCAAGCACTACCCGGAGCTATTGCGTATCAAGAAGAAGTAGTAAGTAGCTTCTTTTGTGCGCCCGTACGAAACGCTGACCGCTCCTAGTGATCCTGATCATCTTTTGGACTGTTGGCAATGTGGTCAGTTTCATTCTTGAATCGTGATTCGTCCACACCTCAACTTTTATATTACAGTTGGGTGGAACCCCAAGTCGTCACGGTTTGCGTGCTACCTGTGAACAGTGGATTTGTCGTTGAATATGAGGTTTCAAGCTTCAAGCTTGAAGGGTGCGGTATCATCGATTTCTGGCCCCTAATAACTATGCACATACCGATATCACTATACATGTAAGCGAAAATGGGTTGTATAAGTTATTTCAATCTCAAACGACCGTTATATAAATGACTGTTCGATCTTAAACTACTGTCGATGTAAGTAGATGTCCTTTCGCTGGTCGCATGAACGCATGACTATCCTAAGATTAATGAATTATCATTGGTTTCTCCGTGCTTGTCGAGGAAAAATGGGAATATCGAGGGACCTTAGGGATGCCCCTCCTCCAGAACATCCAAGCATCCAGAACATCCTGTTCGGAGTAAAAAAAAAGTTACTCGGCGAACCCGCTGGTATGTCTAATGTGCTCACCCGTTTAGTTCCGAATATGAGGGCCGTCAGGACAGGCACTAAGAACAATGGTCAAAGTCGTCCCGACTCTCAAAATAGTCACTTACAAATTGTAAGAAGTATGGTGCAGATCGTGAAGGTGTTGTTCTCACGGGAAATTATGTATGTGTGGAAACTAAGGCGGCGCATTCGAATGAATAAAATGCACTTTATCCTGGAGAAAATACTACTCACCCAATGCCGACAGCCGAGATGACTGTGAAGAGCACCATTCGAACGAAAGTGGAAATTAACACAGAGTTATTGCGGATGCCCTGGCGCTTGAAAGTGGCCCAGTGGCGATAGAGTACAACTGCTGTGTAAACTGAGTAGAAAGTTTTAGCTCTAATGACCAGACTTTGATAATTAGCCCTTAGATCTTACTCTCTAGAGGAAATAGCACGATCCCTGAAATGAGCATCACGATCCTCGCTGTCATATGTCTGCAGATCATTTAAATCCTATTCTTAGGAGGGAGAGTACGATGCTCACAATGCATGACTTTTAACGTCGCAGAAGAAGTCACCAGGATCACGTTGCACTATGGATGGATCTTGAACCACCTCGTATTCTGTTGAATAAATGTACACCAGCTAGACGACTTCAGAAAACTCACTAGCAGAGTCAGAGAAAAGACAGCGCCACAAACGACCCAGGGGAAGTGGGCGAGCTGAGCGTGTCTGTTTCAGTCAAAAGATTTGGGAGGTTATCATGTCGTACAAAATTGGTTAGTTTGCTGCTGGGCTCCTTGCCATGAAAAAGGACGGCAGATATTTGAAGATAGAACTGCAAGTCGATCTCGGTTTCAGTAAAGACGGAGATGGCACAAGGGAGCCCTACGTCAATAGCAAAGCATGTCGATCCGACTATCCACCTATACATATGTCAATAATTTTGTCAACAGAAGTGAGCGTATACGGCTCTGACGTACGCGAGTGGGGTTGATGTGGTCAATGCTGCTTGGAAAATACATAGTCCAAATGGCGGCTCTGGACCCGTCTGTCGTCCCAGAAGAAGTAGAAACGAGGCGGAATAGACTATCCACGACAACATAAGACTGAACCAGATCTTCCGCCGAGGAACGTTGGGGAGGAAAAGTGCAGGCGCCAAGACGGCCGCGTTGAGGATAACACCAAGGAAGGCGAATATGTTGAAGACCGCTATCTTCGTGTGTAAGCTACCGTTTAATTCATCGACAGCCCTATAGAGTAGGGTGGGCATTCTGAAGGAAGGTATGGGGTGTGATGAACAAAGGTGGGTGGAGAATGCGCATGCATGCAATCCTGATAGCAGATAAGTATAACCCTGTATAATAGGTACGGTGCAGTTGCACCGCTTTCGGGCATTTCGTACCTAGGATTGATCTGAACGCAGCAGGTTCTATGAACCAAAATAATCAGTAGTTGCCGTTGACAGCCGTGGACGTGATAAGGTGAACTTGAAGGAGCCCAGAGGATGTGGACCATTTAACCTCGGGATTTCGTGGGCTGCAGATTGGTTGCCAAAGGCCCGGGGGGGTTTGGTATTCGCAGTCCGTCCGTCTCCCATTAAAACACTGGATACTATTAGAGATGGAAAACGGGTCATGGAGCTCACGTCACCTGGGATGAAGTTCATCACAAGGTAGACTCAACCGGAACGTGATCCGTCAAAAGCATTAGGATTCAGGGACTATCCCGGTCACTACCCCAGTCCGAGGGGAGCGCAGCAGCGAGAATTTGAAAGCTGAGTTTGCGGGGTATTCGCTGATATCGCCCAGATCTACGTGTAGTAGTTGATAACTACCTCGCGATCTGGATCATTTTCCTTGCTG
Source organism: Lyophyllum semitale (assembly GCA_018851285.1). Taxonomy (NCBI): domain Eukaryota; kingdom Fungi; phylum Basidiomycota; class Agaricomycetes; order Agaricales; family Lyophyllaceae; genus Lyophyllum; species Lyophyllum semitale. The sequence goes on along the minus strand of JABCKH010008020.1, from coordinate 750 downwards.
ATAATATTGCACCAGTGCGAAGACTCGAGAGTACAGGTTCTTGTCGCAATTGCCTCCGTTGTCTTTTGAAGATCCTGGATACTTTGACCTATATACAGAGCATAACTCTTAAAGCTTAAATCTCGAACCTCCTCGGCTTGAATCTGCTTGAATTGAGTTTCACTCACCAGGAATTGAATATGCAGCGCTAGCGCAACAGCTGAAAGTGCGTTGGACACGATCTATTCCCGCAGCGACTCGGACAGCATACGCGCGAGGCGGACATGCCCGATATGTCACGGTGTCTGGGGTCAGTTGATGAGCGAGTTGTACACTGGCTGGATCAAAGTGAATCGCAAAGAGGAATCACAGGAAATGAAAGCACTGCAGCTCGTCTGTATTGAGTCGGATAAGTACAGCAACTGCATCAGGAAACCGTGGAGACACTGGTATTTCCAGGCGGAGTTGATAGTTAGTTCTCAGGCTGGCTGCGTAAAATAAACAAATGTCAAGTTAGGTAATGACATACCAACCACCGCAAGTTTGAAATATTGGTTGTTTGAGCCAAAGTCAAGCAGAATGACAACTTTGACCAACTGCTGTAATCCTGACCCTCCTGGCAACAATTTAAAACCCATGGCAGAATGACTCTCACTGGTAATGCTTGGTATTCAAATAGATTTCCCTGGAATTGTGGTACGTGTGACATGATACCCCAAGTCCAACAGAATGACAACTTTGACCAACTGCTGTAATGATGACCCTCCTGGC